>JAZHYW010052130.1:0-30187 GCA_037355805.1 Ixodes ricinus
GAGCCTTGGCGCAGCGCTCTGGTTGGAGAGCGTTTTTCTCTTCTGCATTGACCTACTTGGAACGGTGTATATGCTACGCGGTACTACACACAGAAAACGTCTCCCTGAGTATAGTACCACACACATGGTAGACATGACGATGTACTAGAGCACACAGGGTAGGGTGAATTTCACCACACGGATTACCTGTACCATGTACTCAGGCCCGTAGACAAGTCCTTTCTTTCGGGAAGGAAGAGGGGGGGGGGGGGGCACTTTTTGAGGACAAGTCTTCTGAGCGTTGGAAGAAAGGGGAAGGGGATTTAGTGATAAAATGGCATCAGTCGAGCTGTCGGGGCCCCGAGGTCTTTCTGAGGTAAAGAGACGATAAGCTTATGATTTGCGGGCTCGTCATAATTCGGTAGGCTTCTATAATCTGCCTCCCGACGCGGTTACAAATATTTACCAGCGTCGTCGTGGCGGCAAAATAGGGAGTGCAGCCGCGACAATCCTGTCTTTGCGTGTCTATCGGGAGCTGACTGTTGGGTGCGGCGTCCTCTACTTATTTGAAATGCTCCCGGAGCCGGTCGTTACTCAGCGACCCGTTTGGCCGACGTATTTCTGGTGCCGCAGGCCATAGGCAGGGAAAGTTCTACTCACTCTTGAACGTCGAGAGCCTGTTAGCATGTTTCTTTGTGCAATCGGAAGCCAACGAGCCTTCTCTGCTTATCGACTTGCACAGGTCTCCCAGACTCGATTTGCACGTAAAAATTACATCTGTGTCAAACCTGAAGAGTTATGGACCCAAAGCGGTGGGCCATAGTGTTCATGTACATGTCTCGAACCGACGTGTTTGTAAAAAACAAGACAAAACAGAGAGCCTTTCGATTGACAACCGGGAAGTCGTCCTTTAGCTTGCCCCGCCCCCCCCCCCCCCCCCACACACACACACCAAAATATTGGGGAAAGGGGGGGCTAAAGCAACACCCCCCCCCCCCCTGGCTACGGGCCTGCATGTTCTTGTACTTGTACAGTAGACATGATAAAAGTCACAATGTATACCACGGTACACCTGGTGAAATGTGCACTGGGTTCTGTACACGTCTGCAAGCGTGGAGGTTTTTCGAACTGACACAAAGGGTCGAAAACGGAACTCACGTAGCCACTGCGCATGAAGTGGTTAAGTGCGCACGAAGGGATCATTTGGAAGGCGAGGGCCACCACGACGACAGCCAGGATGCTTATCCAGTAGGGGTACTTATACGTGCCGAATGTGAGCCGCTCGTAGGTGGAGGCCCCAGCGATGAAGATGATCTACGGCGAAAGGACATCGATGGAGACTGAAGGGTTACACTGCATACCCTTATAATTCATGTTTATAATATCGGCACTGCACTCCCTGTGTTTGTTTTTTCTTGTTTTTCCTGTTTCTTTTTATTTTATTATTTTGTCGGCGCCGCCGGTTTTGTGCTTAGTGTTGAGCGGGCGCAATAGGCGATCGTTACGTTTGGAATATTCCACTTCCCGTGCTTTAGACAGGGGCGTCAGGCAGTGTTGTAGGCGTTACAAGAAGCAACGAAATTCGTTACTCGTTACTTGCAAATAGAAGGAACGCGTTGACTACCGACGTTACCTCAAAGAATAAAGAAAGCGTTACCGTAACCGATCAGAAGTAACGCACGTTACTTTTACTTTTTTTTTAAATTATGAATGAACACGTTTTATTGTTTTTACGGTACAAGTGCACACAAGCGTCATATTTCAAGAAACACTATGTTCATGCGGAAACTGATCATAATAGACCCTTTACGAAAGTCAGTGCCTCTAGTGTCGGTTGCGCGAACTTCACAAAATCCGCCATTACTGCGTCGTCAAGCGTCGAGGGGGCTGAACCGGCTGAACCATACCGCTGCGTTCGGCATAGCGTTTGACATGCCAACCCATTGCTGCGTCCCTCAATGCACCCAAAGAGGGCCAAAAGATGAAAAACAACACAAGGTGAGTCTCTTTTTCTTTTTTTCACGTTAAAAACACCAGTATTTGAAGAAATCGGGTCATGCAGATCCGCGCGGAGTGAGCGGCGATCACATTAGGCCTGTCCGCTGCTGCCTCAACGCTTTTCGAAGCTTCGAGCGCGTGTTCACCGCTCCAGAGTGTAAAGTTAGCACAAATAGAAATAATCTTTAGAGGATAACCCCTGTCCATGCGACGTCGTTTCGAAATGCGTTTGAACTGCACGAGTAATCGTGCGATGGATCCCGTAGCTGCGAGCGATTCCTGTATTCGGAGTTGATTTCTGACAACGCTGCGTTGTGATGTCCGATCACAAGTTGTGTGGAGTTTCCTAGGTATGGGCACGTAGCTTCGGATAATACCTCGTCTGCACAAACAATCGCGCAAAAAAAACGAGCGCAAGGAGTGTTGGCACGTCACGACATTACATGGAATTCGATAGAACATTGTTTTACGTTCACGACATCGGCATTGCATGGTTGCTCTTGCTAGCACGGAGAGGTGTACTTCGTCTCTTTGATGCCTGTATCGGGAGTTCGCGCTGCAACTTCTAGACATGTTTTCAAGCGCGCGCCCGGGGCGGTATCGGGCCTCCGAGAACGATTTGCTTTGCTCGTCCCCGCAACGTTCTGCTAGAGCTGCTCTTCAAGTGCTTTGACCACATTACCTCGTAACGCTGTCCGTGAGCATAGAATTCACCCGATCACGGCCGCAAAAGGCACAGCATGCCATAGAATACATCGCAGCATATTTGTCTGCCACAACATAAAGTATGGAATGAATGAATAAAGTGTTGTTCAGAATAACTCTGGAGAATAAAACAGACGTGCACATGGGATGCATAGGAGAGTTGACTTTATTAAGGTCGTTTGAAGAGCTTGTAACAAAACAAATAGGGACAGAGATACACACCTGAGTCTTGACAGAAGGCTATTTAAAAACAACCAGTAGAACAGCCCGACGGAACAAGTTTTTATTGCAAAGTTCCGTCTGCATCGTTTAAGTTATACAACCACATTTTTCTAACCGCAATATTTCTTCTCCCAGGTTTCCTACTTTGGCTTTCCGAGAAGCAAGGACCTCCACAAGAAGTGGATTGTTGCCATCAGAAGAGACGAAGGGAAGCATTTCAAGGTTACTCAGTCCACCAAAGTGTGCTCAAAGCACTTCAAGGAAGAGCAGTACCTGCCTGGTTATGTGAATGGCCGAAGGTTTCTAAAGGAAGGTGTTGTCCCATTCGTATTTGGGTTTTCAGTTGCTAAAGTGCCTAGAAGGACAGTCCACAGAAACGCCACTGCACCACTGAGCAGTTCAGTGAATGTGGCAGCTGCAGTTGAAGATGAAGCAAGCACGGCAAGTTGCGAGGACCAGCACCCACCAGACTCAAATGCATCCCTGCTACCTCAGGAGGAAGTAGCCGAACAAGCTGCCCTGGTTAGTCGGCTTACATCTGACCTTGAGAAGTCTCAAGAAGAGCTCAGTAAAGCTCAAAGAGAAGTTTTGAAACTCAAGAGGCACATAGAACTTCTAGAAGAAGAGAACAAAAACTAAAACAGAAAGTAAGCCGCAAATTTTCCATCGAGTGCTTTAAGGATGCCCCACAGGACGTCCAGTTTTACACGGGACTGCCCGATTATGGAGCATTCATGTTTTTGCTCAAGTTTGTGGACCCAGGCCAGAATGGAGAGAATGTGAAGCTGTGGTCAACATCCTACTCTCAAGACAGCAAGCAAGGTCGGCCCCGAAGCTTGCCCCCTCACGACGAACTCTTCCTCATCTTGGTTCGCCTGCGCCTTGGACTATTTGAGAAGGACTTGGCTTTCCGATTTGGAATTTCAGTTGGCACGGTTTCGCGCCTGTGCACAACATGGATTAGCTACCTATACATGCACCTTGCAAGACTAGACTTATGGGCAACGCGGCAGGAGGTTGATGAGGACATGCCACCTGCCTTTAAGGAGAAGTATCCTACGACAAGGGTGATCCTGGATGCGACAGAAATCAAGTGCCAGGTGCCCAGCTCACTTGTGCTCCAGTCGGCAAGTTTCTCCACATACAAGTCTACAAATACCTTTAAAGGGCTTGTAGGCATCTCTCCAGACGGAGCTGTGACATTTGTGTCACAGCTTTTTTTAGGCTCGATGTCCGACAAAGAGTGTGTGAGACAGAGCGGGTTTCTGCAGCTTGCTTTTGACCGGCGTGACTCGGTCATGGCCGATAAAGGGTTCCTGATATCAGATCTGCTGACCGAGATTAATGTGGAACTCAACATCCCCCCTTCCTTGGCCAGGGAACGTTCACAGAGAATGAAGTGAAAGAAACGGAAAACATAGCATCACTACGAATACACGTCGAAAGAAGGATTCAGCGTATCAAGAGCTTTCATATCTTTGATCGTGCAATCCCGCTGTCACTGGGGCCAGTGGTGAACGAGATGTGGACCATCTGCACGATTCTAACGAACTTTCAGAGTCCTCTGCTACGCCAGCAAGATAGTGGCGATCTGGAGTAGCATTGTGTAAATGCCTTGTACATGTGTGTTTGGAAGCATTCCTGCTTGGATCAGAAAACCTTCCAACTATGTTTCTATCTGTGCTTTACATATGCTCTAAATCAAGTCTAATAAACTCCACTATATACTTAACGAGATGAGAGCACGACAATGGTTTTATTTTTGTATTTACATGCATTTACTGCTCACTTTGCATATTTGTGAAGGAGATTTGGGATGCAAGAATGGGTACTAAAAATGGCACGGTAGACAAATTGGTGCTGCACAGTTGGCCTAAACATAAAGCAGAACAATGTTTCCTGAAAAAATTATGAAAGACAACTACATTGTTACAAGTGCCTGGGATAAAAGACCACATAACATATTCAAAACATTTGATGCGACATGTCCTTGGCACTCAAGAGTTTGTGGATTCGAATACCGGCCAGGGTGCTTGCAATGTGACAAAGGCTTAATCTGGAGAAGGCGCATTTTAACACGTTAAACCAAGATGAAAATAATGCCTCGGGCCTTCGTTGGGACATGCCAATGGCCTTCCATTGGTTCAGCACATAAAACTCCACATTAAGGGGGGACACTGGTAAGAGATTTAACTTCTGAACTACTCAAGTGATCGGAATGAAAATTGCAACTCTCTAAGACAACTTTACATACCTGCATAAGATGTGTCACTCTTTGTTAAGAAATCTGATATGCAAATGAAGCCATTAAGCGCCATTTTGACTGTTTGAATGTAAAGTGGGAGGTGTAGGACTTCGGGCTATCTAGTTTTTATAGCTCAAATGTAAATATTTCAGAAAGAGTTATTACCTCAAAATGTGAGATGCATATCTGTCCTACAATAATTTTTGAAAACATAGTTTTTTTTTCTCAATGAGGACTTCAACTTAAACAAAATAAAATAGATATTCTGAGTCCTCGTTAGATTTCGGTTCAGAAACATCTTGACTGTGGTATCAGAATACTTTTACCTTCGAACAAGACCCCTCGTATGAAATTTGCAGCAAAAAGTGGAACTGAGAAAAATGCACTCAAACATTGAACTCCTTTACTTTGTTACTGCCTCACAATGTGTTAAAAATATTTTATATCAGCGTAACTATTTAACATATGGTTATCAAATTTAGCATAAGGGTGTATAATTAGTTTAAAACCAAAAACGTCAAAATTAAAAAATGCATTTTTAAAACAAAATTTAAAACTTAGTCCCATGTCCTCCTTAACACAGAATGCGTTAAACTGCGCTGAAAACGCTGTAAAGCTGCTATAAAAAAACACAGTGAAGAGAAGGGCATCAATCGACAAATGTAGGTAGCAGACAGCGTGTGCTACACGGAATGCTGATGATGAAAACAGAAAGGTGCCGACCAACACATGCTGGGAGCATGTGCCAAACACTGGCAAGCATGCACGCACCCTGAGAATAAAAAAAAATAAAAATTGTCTTTAGCATTTTTTTTAACCTGGGGAGCCAAGAGTATGTTGTTCATACAATGCATTTGAAACAACCCATAGCTCCTTTTATGAACAAATAAAACTTCCTGTGCTTCCCAGGTTTTGCAGAATGCTAAAGATCATTTTAATTTTTACATTTACCCTCATATGTGTCACACTTATGTGCTACTTCTGCACAAGTACGGAAGTAGCACTGAAAAATAAAAGTCGTCTAGTGCCGCTTTGCATGCCAACCACTCATCCTCGGAGAAGTAGATTCTTTCTACGATCAAAAACTTATGAGAGTAGACTACAAAGTCCCCCCACTGCAGCCCGGACAGTGCCATCTGTCCAAGTATCTGATGGTAATGCTTGTGGTCCCTATCCAGCCGGTATACACCTGCAGCGTCCTTCGTCATGTAAAAGTTGCTAGCTGCGTCGAGGCCTCCGTCCCTCAGGGTGTACGGGCACTTTACCTCTACAACTCCATGAGGAGTTGCTTCGGTTGGGTCCCAGACAACCCTGTCTGGCGATGCCCCGAGCCATGGGCATTCCGGGTGGACAAGGATGCCGCAGGGGAAGGTCTGCACGTCGTGTCCAAGGGCACGCAAGCAACTCTCGTAGCGCTGGACAGCGACAGGTTCGTACTTGATGCCGTGCCTATTGGAAAAAGGCATTCAAGGGTCAGAAACCAGCTGCTACAAAAGGATCTGAAGAAGGGCTCAAGTATTAGAAACAGATACGGCAATGAGTACACTACGTACCGACCAACATTAATCATATTCACTGTTCAGGCACGGTCGTTTCACCACTGCCACTTTGTTGGGAGATGCATCGCAACTGTGTTCAAGCTGACTTTCGTGAGTTCATTTATAGTTCATTATAACTGAAATATTCAGCAATAACCAGATTCTTCTCGTCATCTTGTACAGACAAACTCATGTCTAAAAACAAACCAGCGTGCCGCTAGCAGCCCCTAGCGGTGCCCTACATGCAAAATAAAGTGTAGGCGAAAGCTCACGATCTCGCATTTACAATTCACGAGGATGCATTCATTTTACATCGGTCCCATTTTCCGTGGTCCTTACTGCATTGATATCGTTCATGTCTCATCTTCTTTGCAATGTGTGACTACTTTAAAAGTCTCAGCAAAATGGAAAAGCCTTGACAAACTGCAGAATGTTGCGTGAATATGTGCGGCAGCCCATACTGTATAAAAGAAGCCCGTTTGTCGTTTGCTGCCATGGCTACCACATTCTGGGCATGCCCTCTCCCTCTTTTACCCCACCAAATGCGGTGAAAGGCCGAACGTGCGTGGCAGCCTGTAGAACGTTGACGTGGTCTTTTTTGGGCTGCTGTTGTTTCAAAGCGAAGACGCTCGAAACATATTCAGTGCGTCTTGACGGTGGTTCATTGTTCATGATGGAATATCGGAAATATTTTTGCAACAAGTATACATGAACTCGACAAAGTGCTTCCTGCGCAGGGAATCGGAGTGCGACAGCACCCGGTTTTTCTTTTTCACAGCACCTATGTGCCCCGGCAGATTTAGCAGAAAGAAAACAGGTGAAAAACTCTTTCAGTACAGTCCAAGCTTACAAAACACCACAGTGTTTTGACAAGAGTGAGTTTTGCATTGGTTTTTACTGAGATGCCATAGCAGTGCCTACCTCACCTGGCTTGTTTTGCCCATACCCATAGACCGAAAGTGCACCTAAAGCACCACCAACGCGGCGTGACATAAGAGAGTTGAGTTGGTGTATATATTCATTGCATAATCATCCTCACTACGCACCACCGTGGGCCTCCATGACACGGGCTGCTCTCTTTTTGTGGTGATGCGGTTCCTCAGAGCCAACGACAACCACTGTCACTACTGCCGTTCTGAGCAATTTCGTTTCCACCGGCAAACAGAATCACTTGGTGCCATTTTTCTTGATTTCCACAAGGCACTTGGCCTCCAGTGGTACTTCAATTTTGGAAAAATATGTATATTCTGCGAGTTCCCATACCAAGCCGAAGACCAGCACCTGGCGTGCCGAGCGAAAGACTGGGGATTATTTTTGACCATATGAGGATCTTGTGCCTCCATTACCCAGTATAGTAAGCGATTGAGAAGAGACAGATGCCTAGGACATCTTGGCCATTCCTCCAGACGGGAGCAAGCTTGTTACCGCATGGTGCCTTCACTGCAATAGGCTTCTGTGAGCACTTTGGGATTCAAATGCGCCAAGCAGCACTCTAATTTTGAACAATGTCAACTAAAACAAATCTCAATCTATTCAACAGCTGTTTTATACAAGGAAATATTAGAATCACCTGACTGCACGGACACGAGAGAGGTCCTTGCTTGAAGTCAAGTTGGCAAGTCCTTTCAGGGTCCAGCTCTCTCGTTCGGCAGCTTCCCCAAAGCACGAGGCGGTGAGTCTGGTCCGCCGGGCTGCCTTCCACAGTGGACTCTTGGCCTGCTGCCGGGTGTTCCTTTCCAAAACTGCGGCCTCCGTGGGAGTCACCAGCAGAGACTGAAAAAACAGCAGACTTTGTTAGTGATTACAATCAATGACACCCGATGCATCAGAACGCAAATGTCAAGAACATGGTCGGATCTGTCTGTACTTAAAGGGATGGTGAACCGCAATTTGGATTTCAGAAAACAATGCAGGGGGGTAGGGGGACGCTAGAATCCGTACAACACCGCCCATAAGGCGATACCTCGAAAAAGAGGTCACAATTGAACGAGGCCGACGAGGCGTGTGACGTCAACATATCTCGTTTCCTCCTCTCTTCGCTTCGCCACCTCAAGGCGGCGAGGCGGAGAAGACGCGAGGCAGTTTCCTCTCCTTCTCGACTTTTCTCGGAGAAACAAGATGTCAACGCATCTCAAATCCGCCTCCTTTTTTTTACAAAAATACGGTCATCGGTTTGAGATATCACTGTACGAGTTATGTTTTGGTGTTTGTAGCGTCCCATTGCACGCTTCTGCCGCCGTGTTTGTGGAATCCAGATTTCGGTTCAGCATCCCTTTAACACTGACACTTACACCTATCCACTTTTTTAACACTCTTTACACAATCTATGTGAGCAAGTACACTGGCAATCAATTATCGACTAATAGAATAGGCACAAGGAGCAGCCTGGAGCACCAGGTCATAAGTAACGACTTGAGTAACTGACACCACGTCACAGGCTGGCTTTATTGAAATGGGTTGATGGTCGTGAATCAGAAACTCATGATAGTGTGGAATGCTTGCGGGAGCAATTTTTTGCCAGTGCACACTATTTTGAGCCATGGTGCAGCTACAAATATGCCAGGATTTCTATGAGCTCCTGGTATCTAAGGTACTACGTGTCAGAGAAACCTAATGCTATTTTACCACTCATAATCCTCGTTACAAACTATGAAATTGCAATGCAAATGTTTTGTGCTAATATTTGTCCCTACAGCCATAATCCAAATCAGGGGCCTGCATTAACTTGCACAATGACTCTAGCGGCCCTATGGGATGGTGTCGTGTAACAACTTCTGGTTTGGTGTCTCGGCGGAATCCATGGTTGTGAACCTATGTCTCATGCTTTTCTGTGCACGGAGGCAGGGTTTTCCAACTAGCTTGAGCTCTTTTTGTGCTGTGGCCGACTGCACCATTGAGAGTACTCAGCAACCTAAAGGAGCATCAGCTGGTGTTTGATTTTAACATATGCCCGCCATTATTCATAGATGAAGATGAGCTCACGCTTTAGCAATCAGTTCACCACCAGCCAAAATGGCCCTGGCGGACTCGCTCGGGCGAACCCCGAAGAAAGGAAGAAGGAACCAAGAGTTCAGCGACTGAAATATGTCCCCGATTATGATTCTTAAGTTTTGTTGTCGCTAGAGCCACTCGCAATGCTTCCGAGATTTTGGAACACCGAACACGAAGCTAATGAAAATTTGCTTACGTGAAAATGAATAGAGCAAATGGTGGAAAAGGTTTACCAGCGTGGTAGTAAAACCCGAGCCAAGAATGAACAGGCATTGGGTGATACTGCTTATACTAACTTGTGTTGCAAAGATGCAAGCCAAAAGCAATATTTAATTCATTGGTGCTCGCTTTGCTTGTATTAGAAACAAATATCTGAAAATGAATGAGGACGAGATTACTTTCCTTAGGTGTTATGGTTCGTTTCTTCTTCCTTTCATACATTTGAAATATCATGTGTGATTATAAGCACCAGGGGGAATCGGTGGCCGAGGGGCTAAAGCGCACACCCAGCTCGACTAAAGTCCCTCTATCCTGGAAAAAGTGGCGCCATTCATTCTTGTAGAAATGCTTCAGGCACGTGCCACGTGCCACTTCTGGAAAATTCATGGCTCTGAAATCTAGCTCAGTGCTGCACTGTGCCACCATGACCTTCCCAAGGGCTGCACGCTGCAGGTGCCTCGTGCATCGACAAATTTTGCCCCACTTTTGAAACATGAAGGGGCTTTAAGCTCGACGCGCGTGTAGCGGAAGCTCGTGCTGCAGAACCCAAGGATCCTTGGTTTGAGCCTTACCCCTGCCTGTTTCGATCTGGATGAGCATCGTACCAGCGTGGGATCATGTATCACTACTGCGAGGGCACGTTAAAGACCCCAGGCTAGCAGTCGTACTGCACTGAAAAAATTGCTCATCTACAGAGTGAGCCAGTGTTACCTCATCCTGGCAGACCGACCTTACGCTGTGTAAACGTTAACATCAAATTTGACTTTGACTTTGATAAGTACCAGAATGGAACTAAAAGAAAGAAAAATGACACGGTACCTTAAGGAGCAAGTCCTGTTCCACAGGAAAGTTGAGCCCGGACATGTCCCAGCCCGTGCAGGCCTCGAAGAAGGCAGGACAAGAAGGTAGTGCGGCACTCCTTCCTTGCACGTGAGCCAGTTCCGGGCTGGAGAAAGTCTCATAGCCAAATGGCACAAGTGACTGTTGGTATGCTAAGGGACTGCCAGGGGGAGCCATGCCAAACTTTGTCTTGACTGTCTCTGTGGTAGCTGCTCGGAGGCGCTTAGCAAAGGGCGAACCTTGGGTCGAGAAAAGGTAATCTCCAAGCTGCCGGGTCAATGCCACTCTGTCGTTGACGCTTACGATGTTCCTTTGAGCGTCGTACAGCCTTGACGTGATGGGTGTTTCCAGCCCCTCTTCCCGAACGCTCCTCCAGTCCACGAACTGCAGGCTCGTGGAGGCGACCGCTTCTCCCCGTGGACGACGCCACTGTTGAGGCAACTCTGTGCAGGCCACTGCAGGTGGAGCTTCATCATATTTGTTCGCTCGTAGCAGAGCCAGAAGCTTCAGGACGGCTAGAGAGTGGTTGCACGCCCCAGATTTACCCGCCGCACATTCACAGTTTGCGTCACGTACGTCCCCACTCTGCTGGATGTCACAGACAACCTGGTATGGCGTTGCGGTCTTCCTCTGGCTCCTAAAGCAGCTTGCCTTGATGAGCACTCCGGTGGTGGATCTGAAATAAATTTGCGTACTTGTTTACTTATGTTTACTGCACAGATTGTACAGTGAGCGAACATACAATGTGTTCACCCACATTGTTTTTCAAATAAGTAAGAGGCATAATCTTAGCAGTGCTCACTATGCGTGAGAAAAGACGCGTCATATATGCGATTACTCGTTTACTAAACGCCGGAAGCTTTTACTACGCCGAAAGTTAGGACTGGTTGTCCTAACTTTTTGAGCTAGCATGTTCGTGCTGACAGTGCACATAGTGCACGCTCGCGGCCACCACACACGTCAAATCGTCAACTTGAAACTTGCCAGCACAGAAAGCAATACGATAAAAACAAGCGCCTTTGCTAAAAAAAAAAGAAAAAAACCTATGAAGCACGGCGTACAGAGGCGAAGTTCACCGGCACGACGCAAGAGCGATTCTGTTTACCTCTCACCCCCGCCTCGTACTCTTTAGTCCGTACGCCACTGAGCTTCGCAACATTATCTCAAGCTGGGAGAAGGCAACGAGCCGGAAAATACCACATTTCATTTAATCATGCAAAAGAGGCCGAAGATGCGCGAGTATCTTAGGCCTCTTTTGGCGTTTCCTTGTGTACGGCGCAGCGGCAGACGGCACAAGTCCGCCTGCACGTAAGACACGTTCACGGCGTGATGCGCGCGCTTGTAGCTTTGGGTCGGCTCACGCTTAGGTCTGAACGGGCGACAGGAAAGAATAGTGCTTACCTCAACACTTGAACCGACGCCGGATCAACGTAGGCCTCGGTTACGAACTTGTTGCTTCGGGCAACCTGGCGGCTCGAAGCGAGTGCCGAGGCGCGGTACGCCTCTATCTTGCATTCGTCAAAGCTACGCGGAACTGCAGTGAGGTCAGTGCTCCACGGGGAAGGCAAAATCACTCGTCCCTGAGGACCGTAGTCACAGGTACCGGGAGTACTGCCACAAGCACCTGAGGCTGCCATCGCTCACTTGGCTCACTCCCGAAACGACGACGCAGTAATGGCGGCGGTTTCGGTATCTCATAGTTGCTTGACTGACTTTCGTAAAGGGTCTATTACGTTATGTTTTTTTTACCGGTTCCTGCCTAAATACTTACAAAAAAAAACTCGAAGAAAAACGCAAAAATCCAAAACATTCACGATAACTTGGCGCCTAAGAACACGAAAAAAATTTTATATTAATTTTTTTAAGTCTTGAAAGAAGTAACGAGCAGCGTAACTAAGTTACCCGTTAACTGAAATAAGTAAAGCAAGTACGTTACCCGTTTCTAGGGAGTTGCAGTAGATCGTTTTTCCTCCGCTACAGTATCCGGGAAGAAAACGCCGCAGCTGCGCATGCGCGCCGCCAGCCTTGTTTGCATAGTTCAAGGTCTTGTGGCGGATTACGGAGCGCTATCCGGGTGCTTAGCGGGCTGCGGAAATGGTCTACTACAACTCCCTACTGCCTTGAAAAAGTAACGACTACGTTACCGAAAAAAGTAACGCGTTACTGGCAACGCCGTTACTTGTAGTCGCGTTACCGCCTATACTGGCGTCAGGAAGCTCGGACGACATTGTTTAGCTCTGTCGCGCACTGTTTGAACATTTCTAGAGGACGAAAGAGCGTTTCCTGCGATGTCACATGGAACATCAGATGACTGGCAGCAGTGATCTTAATTGGGTGATGCAACGATTTTTGTACTTGGCGCAGCAAATACAGCTTATAACGAATCCCTCACATTATTGACCTATGAAACAGTCGTTCGTTTTTCACCATACGCAATGAAAGTCGCACAAGAAAATTTAAAGGAAAGCGAGTAGCGTTCGTTGCTTCAACTCGAAGCTAGAACAAGTGGTCACGTGATCTGGATCCGATTATATGCCGCCAATTTTGATTATAACAACGCGCTGGGGTCTGCGAAGCACAGGACACGGGCCGTGTTCCAGACAATGTTATGGTTCGGCTATGGTCGTCATTGCCGCGACTGGACACGGGCCACTACCCGAATGCTTGTCCAGCTATTGAATATCACGAGCCCGAATCGAGCCTCAAGCTCGAGCGTAGCTGGGCGAATCGAGTTAGCTGCGACCGCCCAGCTTCGACATCAAGTTTTGCGAAGGAGAAATTGAACGAGAACGCTCGCCTTTGTCCTTGAAATTATGCCGCGGAGTTTCTTGGCTAGTGCCGTGGCGTGTGAGTATACATGGGTCCCACTAGTGTCAGTAAACTTATGTACAGTGAAAAACATGCCAAGCGAATACCGTTGCACTGGCCCCTTTAAGCACCCATGGCTGAAGGGTAGTTTCTCTGAAGCGTTGCATGTCTAGTGGTTCGAGTTTACGCCTGGTGCATGCCACGCGTTACTTTGCAGCGGTATCAGTGGCACAAGCACACACAACGGCATCTTCACTCAGTGGTCCGTCAACTGGGCAACACGCTCAAGGAATGCGGTGTCTCAAACCAGTTGACCGCGCTCATTCCTCGCGGTACAGCTGCTTGAGATGGGGGATAGAGCGAAATCTCTCTAAGTTTAAAACCTCTAAATGTCGAATACGATTGCAAGTAAAAATATCCCTGTAAGTCGAATGCCTCTCTAATTCGAATACCGTTATAACTTGAATTTTGCTATGAGTCGAATACCACCTATAAGCTGAGGCTGTAAAATAAGTAAAGTCGAATACTGTCCGTTAGTCGAATGCCCCTGTAAGTCGAATAATTCCTAGCTAAAAGTACCTCGAAAAAAGTCTGAGTTCCCTTCACTGCAGAACACGGAGAGCCAAAAACGTCGAACAATCAAGGTTCCTCAGTGTATGAAAAGCTCGCAATACAATGAGACAAAAACAAAATCGAGTGTGAGCGGGAAGAATGAGAAGGACGCTTCACTTGTTCACTGTACCCGCGGGCGTCGCATTTTCCACATCCTGTCGGATTCTCGTCACCTGCTGATATCCTCTATTGTTAGGCGTGATTCGCTGTATCTGTGTTCTGCGAGAAAATTTTTATTTTCTTTAAGTGTAGGGTAGACGCTGTGAGCAACACGTATGAAGGGTGATTCTGCATACTTACGTCAGTCCCACTAAGTGCTAAAGTTGTTATGGCAACAGCTCCGTCGGCTCTAACGAAACCGGTTTTTACCCGGTTTTGTTGGAGCGACGCTGCTGTTGCCATAGCAACCCTCACACTGGTCGAACTCAACGCAGAGTGCGCGAATCTCCATTAACAGACATCGAAAGACGTACACAGCACAACAATTAGCGTGAAACAAGCGATAGCCGTTTTGTGTTTGTGTGTGTTTCTCTCTACAGACAAATCAAGGTCCTCTTATTTGTGGCGTCAACTTCTCACATGGCGTCAACTTATCAGGCAAAAATGAGTAAAGCGCCGTTCACATATATGCGACCGAGTAAGACCGAGAGTGACCAGACCGGTTTGCAGCATCTTGCGACGTCTTAGGACCGGATGCGGTGCAGCGGAGCTGGTCCTACAGTCGCAAGAGGCTTAAAAACCGGTCTGGTCTCTCTCGGTTTTGCTGGGTCGCAAGGGTGTGAATGAGCCTTTACGACGATGAAGGAAAGCATCATGAACGGCGGAAAGAACGAGGACAGGACAAAATATATTTCCACATGTGTCCGAGAGTTGCGAGGTACAGCTCAGCCGGTATTTCAAGGCGGGCTACCAGCATCATCATGGCGCAGGTCTCCCAACAAGCCTAAGAGTGCCCATCGTGCCTCTCAATACGCCTGTATTCTGATACTTCCACAACACATCGCACGGAATTAAATTTGTGTGCTCTCCGACCACGGTGGAAGAAACACATTTAGGTGATGACTCTGGCCGCTCTTCCCGCGGGGAGCGAGCGACCAGATCGTGTACGGAGGTAGCCTCGAACCAGGAGTAGTTAGTTCTGCGCCGCCGCGGAGGGCGCTGCTGTATGAGGTTCCTCCTCGGCGGCCACGGTGTCGGCGGCGTAGCGTGCTCGCCTTTTTCCGGCTGGTGGTGTGGTGGTGGTGTGCGGCTAGTGGCTGGCCTCGTGTTTTGCTTTGGTGCTGTGTTGATCAAAGGTTCCACCATCGTGCACGAAGGTGAGCCTTAACCCGAAGAAGAAGAAGGAAGAGAACACAGATTTATGGACTCCGGCGACTTGGCGGCGGCGCGGCGGCGGTGAGGTACAACAAGAAGCAGCTGAGCGAGGGAATGCGGACCACCGCTGCGATAAACAACCGGAGCGGTCGGTTTGGGAGGGACCCCATACTTGGGCGCCATCTATCCCCGTGCGAGTGAAGCGCGCTTCGGTGCGCCGAATATAATGTGGCCGCCGCGTCGGACAGAGAGTCATCACCTAAATGTGTCTCTTCCACCGTGGGTACAGCAAGAAGCGGTGAGCGAGGGAATGCGGGACCACCGCTGAGTAGAAACAACTGGAGTGGTCGGTTTGGGAGGGACCCCATACTCGGGCGCCATCTATCCCCGTGCGAGTGAAGCGCTCGGTGCGCCGGGAACATAATGTGGCCGCCGCGTCAGACAGAGAGTCATCATCTAAATGTGTTTTTCTGCCGTGTCTCCGACACAGCACCACGTATTCTCTACATCCCTCCTGAGACTGTCCCCGCTTTGCCAAAAAATCAACAAGCCGACCCCACCACATATCTTCACGCGTATGCGTGCCACCAAATACGTCCCGTGTCAACAACAATGAATTTACTTCATTCCGTTTCGGAGTGGAGTATATTGGTAAAACCGGCCGATGTCTCAATCGACGGCCTAAGGGCAAGCGAACAAGGTGAAACAAGCAGCATCCAACCCATTCGTTCAAACCATCCACCCGATAGCCCAAAATATTAACGCTTGCACAAGATGAGATCCAGAGTTCGATAGCACCCGCACAGTTGGAAGTGACAGGTCCCGGTATGTCCGGGAGATAATCGACGCCTTCGCCATGCATCACATCACGGGTAACATTAGCTCCCCCTCTCACTTCCTCTCCGAAACCGAGCTCTCGTATCTTCGGCAACAACCGCATCCTACTAAATTGGTCTAAACCCAAATACCCACGCGCGTCACTTCGCCGACAAAGACCTTTCCCAGTTGCCCTTTTCTTCATCTCCTTTCCCATTCCCTCTTTAGTCAGGCCGCCGCTGAAGCGATCGGCGTCGTCGAAGACATCGCCGACAAGACCCTTCCCCACCTATCCCCTTTCTTCCTATCCTTTCCTTCCCTCTTTAGCCAGGCTGCCGCTGAAGCGATGTCTGTCATTCAGAAACGTCAATAAATGTACAAGCTGCCAGTTGAAAACATATTTTGTCTTGTGGTCGTCCTCTCCGCCTTTCATGTTGCTTTCCTTTATCCCCGGAACTTTATCAGCACGCTTTAATTTGTCAAGTAAAAATTAGAGTTCATCAATAACCTATTGGAGTATAGAGCAAAACGTTGTCCATATCATGAACCATACTTACCGTAGACGACTACTCTTACTAAAAAGTAATGAACTGCAATTACAGACTACACAAAGTAATTGAATTATTACCCATGTATTGCCTAAGACTGGGAAGGCATACGCGAACGCGAGTGTCACTTACAGTGAGTGCAATGGGACAGAGGAACTTCCAGCAGAGCTTGATGAGCATACCCGGCGGCGATCCCATCATGAACTCGCAGTCGAGGGCAAAACGGTTCACTCCTAGGAGGACGGGAATTGGAAGCACGGGCATACAAAGGAGTAGGGTGGTTAAAAGAAGAAGAAGCTCTTTTCGTAAACAAACTGCCAGCCACGGCTGCCATCAAGAATTGCGAAACCAAAACATACTAGTATGCCTAAATAAATAACTAATATTAGCTAATTATCTCATTAGCGTTTCCAATACTGAAAATAAACATATGGTTTTTATTAGACACTTTCTGAGCCTCATCAAAATCCCCTCAATCAGTCAAATTTAGAAAAACGCGAATGATAAGAAGGTTATCAGTGTTTTTATTCATTACCAGCCTTTCGAATGTTGCTCAGTTGATAACATTAGCGCACTCCCGCGCTAAACACGTGCTTTAAATATTTGTAAAATTACCCGATTTAGGGTTTTCGTATTCCCGAGAAGAGTGTTGTTTCTTCTCAAACACCCTAGTTTTAGGAATTTGTTTTTAAAGTCTCATCAGAAACGTCTTTCCCAGCATACAATACAAAAAAGTACAATATCTGCAATCCACCCGGTACCCCGAAGGGCGGCGGGTGAGTTGCCACCTTTCAGCTGCTCGGACGTGGTGAAATAAATTTCTATTCATTATGCCGAGCTTGTTGATATGGCACGAAAGAAATATTGCGCCGAAATGTCTGACAACTTACCGTAAACAAGAGACAGGCTAAGTGCCTCGAAGAGAGCAACCAGGAATAGCAACACACCTCCTATGTATGTGTCAAGGAAGTTTAACACGTACACGCCACCCTGGAATAAAAAAAAAAAACACCTTTTCGATTTCAGAGTTGCGCATTCTGAATCAGATAGTCAGGCAAAAGGAAATGTACTTACACAATATGTAGTGTATAATATATAGCGCATACAGTGTATGTAGAGTGTATGTATATGTATACATATACTATATGACTGGATATAGTGTATATATAGCAGGGTGTCGAACCGAACCCGAACCCGAACCAAAAACCGGATCAAAACCGTTATTTTTGACCGAACCGGTACAAAACCGAAACCGAAATCGAACGCTTCATATTGAACCCGAACCGGAACGAAACCATAATCTGATGTGGCGGTTACCGGTTCAATGAAAGCGGTTCAGGGCCAATTCCGTCAATAATTGGTTGCGGGCGTATTTCTTTCATATACTATTGCCAAGACTGATCCTACATACTGTCAGATATTTTTACATTTCGTATTTATTGCATGCGTAATAAAAAAGTACATCATCATCAAAAGCAGAGACACAAAGAGACCGCGTGGTCAGTGAGCTCGCTCAGTTTCCACCTCTACTTAGGCATCTGGAGAGCTTCAACTTTACTTTGTTTCTTGATTGACCCTGGCTGCGCGGTAGCGGCGCGGCGATTTCAAAGCACCGCTTGGGCTTGGCCGCTTGGCTACGAAATGTCCAAGTGTCGGAGTGGATTGCGCCACTCTAGGCACGGAGGCCTACGCGTCCGCGAATGTTTGACCTCAAGATGGACCGCAGTTGCAGTCGATGAGCCATTTAGCCAATCGAGCACCGAGAGCGCACCACGTGACCTTCCGCTTGAGTGCAGCGACACGCTGAAGGAAGGTGGGACAAGTACCGCGCTGCATCGGCAGTATAGTTTGTAGGGCCGCCTGTGGTCCATTTCAATGAAAAACAATCTTTTCTTCAACGTGTTCGAATGGAGTGCTACCTAACAAAAAAAAACAAAAAAAACATGGGTCGTCGGATGCAACGTTACTCGGCGATGATTCGCCGACGCGCCGCACCTTGGAAGGAGGCCGGGGGGAGGAGGAGGAGGGGGGGGAGAAGAAAATGTTTCTTTGTATATTTTTTTGTAGGTTTGTCAGACTAGCAAGGCCAGCATGCCGCCTGTTCAACCACTTTCTCATTTTTCTTTGAAGTCCTCTTTTATCGTCTTCAACTGAGCATTCGAGAAACGTCGTTCGCTGTGGTGGCATTACCGGAATTTTGTTCGGTAACTGACACTTTCAAATGTGAGTACTGTTATATAATATTATCACGCACTTAACGTTAACAATTCATGCTATGTAACTGGTTCTGAGTCCCTCAGACCGGGTCATTTGCATAGAGCGTTGTTTGCGATAAAAAGTCAAAGTGAGAAGACAAAGCATCGCCACGAGATCTTTAGAACAGCGTTTTTCCACCGGAACCCGAAGCGCTGTCAAGATGTAGTCACATTTCATTATACGAGCGAAATGTTTTAACCCGTGCCAAAACAAAGACGCTTGGCCTGAATAACTTCTAAAATTCGTTTAGATACGACGCGAATGGTTTTTTAACATGGTTCATGTCGTCTCCGCACGGGCGGCCTCGTAACCTTCGCGCCAAATTACTTCGGCCATTCGCAAGCAGCAGACTCCCGGCGACTGCTGCCCAACTTGCTGTGTCTTTCAAACCGTTTTGTGACAGGCACCTCGCGGACGGGTGTCACGAATTTGAACGATCTTCTATGGTTTTAAATTCTATTTTCGCAAGCCAACCTGTTGACTATCGAGAGTTGTCTGTTTGGCGTGCGAAGAAGCCACCGACACCCTCTGGAGAGGGTCTGGGGAGGGGTGCCCAGTTGAGACGGGGCACCTCAGGGTCGTTGCCATCTTTGGTGCGTTTTAATGTTTTGCTATTTTTGGAGACTAACACCTTCCGCACGTGTTTGTGTTCGTTGGGAAGCTAGTGAGTAGAACTATTTATGTAGAACACGGTGGGCGGCTTCCTCGTAAGGCAAGGTCGACAACACGTTTGTCAGTATGTGAGCCATTGGCTAACCTAAGCGAACGCTTTGGGGCGCTAGTTGAGAGTGGCCGAGCTGGCCGGTGAGCCGCTCGGCCAGCGTGCGATCTTCACAGCCCAGCATGTGCGTGTTCGTCGCTTCAGAAAGCGAGCAAAGCACACGCTATACGCACGAACACTAAAGATGGCACCGACCACAAGCTCTTTTTTGGAAAGGTCTATAGACCCATCCCGAAATTACGCCCTCTTCTGGCAGAGTTTGAAATACTGTACAGTTGCGTGTGCAAAAGACACCATAAAAAGGAAAGCCGATCGCTTATATATAGTTCACTTAAGAACAGTATATTGCAAGTAATAGCCTTGCCACATTATTTATGTCTTTTGCGCACGTCACTGTGCTGGGTTTTCAGATCTGCCTGAAGAGGGAGTAGTTTTGGGATTGGTCTATTGCAAGTATCTCGTGCTCAGAAAAGGCTGCTGGAAGTGCTCGGTCAATATTCAAAGGTGGAGTTAGGAACCGGTTCGAACCGGTTCGCACTTACCAAAACCGGTAACCGGAGTGATATTATGTGCGCTACCCTAAACCGGAACCGAACCGGAACAAAATACAATGCTACTGAACCCGAACCCGAACCGAACCGAAATAATGACCGGTTCGACACCCTGATAGTATAGTCACGGTCAGCTGAAGAAACGCAGGGCATGCCGAGTCCCGATCATTTTGTTATCACCCCACGGCCGACGCTCCAACCTTCCGTCGTGCTGGAAGCGGAGCTTCCAGCACGACGGAAGACCACGTTATTGAAGGTAGAAAGCTCGCGCTGGAGGCAGGGCTTCTGTCGCATTCTTAGAATTCCCACTGACAACCCCGGTATTGATGTGGGTTTTATTATCGTCTCAGACGACCGAAATGGTTCACGGGGACCGCCCTAATTAAGCCTGAGAGCTGCGTATTTGCAGAGAGGGAGGAAAAAAATGCCCGATAGCCTGATAGATTGTATTTCCCAAAATTCTTACCGTTGTTGGTCTCGGATTACAGTTAGTGAGGTATCTAATAACAAAAATATGATTGACACTCAGGTTCTAGATCGAAATAAACCATAAGCAAGATTGGGTCGAGACGACAAGAAAAAAAAACGTTTCAGAGCTTATTTTAGAGACCATTCGGATATATAGGCTTTCAG
Source organism: Ixodes ricinus (assembly GCA_037355805.1). Classification (NCBI taxonomy): domain Eukaryota; kingdom Metazoa; phylum Arthropoda; class Arachnida; order Ixodida; family Ixodidae; genus Ixodes; species Ixodes ricinus. Next base: position 20,997 of record JAZHYW010052130.1, read on the forward strand.
TCTACGCGTAACTAAGAAGATGTTCACTTTCTAAGTGTAAAAATTAGGAAACAATTTCGTTTATGACTTAATCATATGAGTGTCTTTGATGGAGAAAAAAGTACCATGATTTAATCAATTTGTTTTTTGGGACGTTTCGACAATTCGTTGAGCGCCTCGTGCAACTAAGTGGGAGTGTCGCGAAATTTAAGATTTTTCAAATAGCAAAATAAATAATTCGGCAAACATGACGTTCGGGCAGGTTGCCGTTGAATGAAAGCATCGTGCTCCATGCACGCGAAGCTATAACCGACAGGTTTGCATCTACACGATGCTTAGTCGAAAAGCCGCTTCGAGATGCCCCTGCTAACGACATACACATAACTTATCCGGCGGCCCCCTGTTAGGGCAACATAAGAATTAACGCCTTTTTAATGTCAGGTTCGATAAGTCTCTTTATGTGATATATTCTGTTCCTAGATTATTTACGAACAGCATGCCGACGCTACGGTTCAATGCTGCGGCCAATGAACGAGCCCGTGCTTCGTGGGGCGCTTGGAAGCAAAATGGCGGCGCAGCACTAAAATGAGCGGCTATGGTGCGGCCCCCTGAAAGGAAACTGCGGTGTGTGTCTCGCTTGTAATCTCGAGGTACGTTTCTCTCGGCTTGCCAAGAATGGGTTGTCGGTACTTGTAAGAAACGCAAAGCGCAAATTTTATCCAGGGACTTTAGCTCACAGCGCTTATTTAGCTGCCGTTGCTTCTATCGGCCGCTTTACATTTCGGTCATTTTCTTGCCCATCTTATGTTTGCAAACAAAACATGCGCTGTGGCGTATCTCAACAAGAGAGTTCAGGCCGTATTACATTTAATTATCCATCGTTGTAGAAAATGCCATGTTTTTCGTATTCGGTATACGTGCGTCGACCAAAACCATGGCGGGCGTTGATGATGATCAGGTGACAACCGCGAATGTGGTCATCTGACTGACTCCACTTTTTGATTCTATGGCGCCGCGTAGCTCAAAAGGAAAAAAGACGCAAGATCAGCCGAGTCATTGCTATACATGCCTTGCACGCAACGTCCTTGCATCATGACTGTGTGCATTCTAGTTCTTTTTGCAAATGAAGAATTGTGATAGCACGCGGTTTACGCTGCAAGAGATACATGCTCAGCATCAAGACCACCACAAGGGCAGCTGGTGTGACGTCAGTGCAGGCCATAGAACCACCGCGCTCATACCCTTAGCTTCGCTTGCACGTATGGGGAAATAGTTCTTTGACTACATAGACGCTTTAGACATGCGCCAGATCATAGCCGCCATTTCTGACTTTCTCTTATCTTAACGAGATACCGAGCCACTGAAAAGTGCGTTGACGAGCTTCTATAAAGGCCAATGCTGTGAAGGACACAGTAGAATATAAAAGGGCAATAACCTGACCTTTTATGGTAATGATCGAGATAGTGTAAAATTGGAATAAGAGAAAGCAAAAACTGAAGGTATACGTTACGGCGGCGGACATGCGCAGTTGCCGAGAGATATGCAAAAGTTAGTGTAATCAGCACACATACAAAATATGGGCCACTGAGTAGCCGAGGTGTATGATACGGACGCTACAAGCCATCATATTCAATCCAGCACTCAAGGGATGTGACTGTCTGGGTTTGTCTTGCGTTTCCCGGAGCTCTAGTTTACGTGGTGCTGGATTGGCAGTGATAGCTACTCTGGAATAGCTCGCGGCATCGGACGTGGTCGTATTTCTGTGGCTATGAAGCCAATTTAATAAGACACTATGGCCAATGCTTTTGGCATCCGTGCACTCGCGCAGCTGGAGCGCGGCACAAGTCTACATGTGCACTTTTTATTTTCATGAAATGACATAGAACACAAGCGGGATTGGAACACTGGGTCACTCTGCTCGGATAGCTCGCTGCCGTTGCTCGCGGCGTCGGTGTTGAAAGTGAAAGGGAGGCGCGTTACGTTGAGTCATTGCTCGCTGTTACGGCATCACTACGTCATCTCTTCGTCTCAGACAAGCCTGTGAACGACTTCGTCTTATTCAATGGTACAGTCGGGGACAAAAGTCCCCAGGACGTGCGAGCGTCGGCTGAAACGCATTGCTCTGCCATCTGCCGGCGGGTCGTCCTGGTTTCGAGATCACACAAAAGCGCATGCGCGTCCTACTTTGCCTGCAAACATGTGTGTTTTCCCGCTCTTCTGCGGCACAGCGCCTAACTCGGGATCGGGCGCGTGGTACCGCCTCAAAGATAGCGCTGGCGGCTGACGAGCGTCTGCTACACATTCCGAAACTTTAGATAGTGCCTGGGGCATTGCGCCGCATTTCGCCATGTCAGCGCACCTTGCTTTATAACCAGTTCAGCTTACCGCCCAGTAGAGCTGCCGTGACTTCTTGCTTTATATGTGCCATGTCAGTAAGCACTATCTCCGAGGCGGATACCACGCGCCCGATTCCGAGTTAGACGCCGCGCCTAACGTGGCGTCTAACTCGGAATCAGGCGCGTGGTACCGCCTCGCGCAGTCAGACTGCTATGATTTTTCGTCGTTTCGAAAAGTGAGCAAAGTACCCGCAATACGCACGAACGCTAAGGATCTCACCAACCAGTAGCTCTTTGTTTACAAAATGCTCGGCTGTGAAGATTGCACTGCTCAGCATGCGATCTTCACAGATCAGCACTCACTTTTTCACCGATTCCGAAAGCAAATAAAGCACACGCCGTGCGTATAAGTGCTGAAACACCACAGTGAGAAGCTCTTTTCTACTTACTACCGTGACTCATGCATAATCTGACGCTACTCACGACAAGCTCACATCTAAAGGCTGAACTCACTGGAACAAAGATTAACAGCGAAATTCGCTCTGCAAAAATTGATTGCAACACGCCGGCGCGTATTCGTGGGAAACCAATATCCATGCAACAAACAAGCGATGAACGCCGCCATGTTGTTGTAAGCGATGTTTCTTTAAGGAAAAATCTGAACACTTGGCCACACCTGAAAATAGAGGTGAGTCCGTTCAGGGTTGGGGAGGGGGTTATAAGAAGGGACAAAATATTAGATAAAAAATAGAGGCAAGGGGAAAAGGGAGGGCGAGTGAGTGGCTGTCACTTGTTGTCACTGCTCACACACTGCCTAGACAGATGTGTATTTTAATCGGTCAAATAATCCGGTGTATTTAAGCAAATGGAAGAAGAGCAGCGAAGGTCTTAGATGTGGCCCCGGTCAATCCCGGAGGAAACATAATGTCTTGCGTAGTGGTACGTGCGGCGTCGGCATGCTGCAGACCATTGAAAAGGGATTTTCTTTGATCCGCTAGCGTCGGGCAGTCCTAGAGCAGGTGATCGAAGTCCTCAGAAACGGTGAAGGTTAAGAAGCTGATGTTGATGTTTGAATCTAAGCAATGAAGTGCTGATGAAGTTAAGGCGCGCCCTGTTCGAAGCCTGTGCAGCAGGGAGGTGCTAGATCGTGGCAGCTTCGGTGAGACACGTGCTAGAAGGCCTTCCCTCGGAAACTCTCGGGTCCGGATGTTGACGGCTTATCTCACCAAAGCCAATACATGATGTCAAAGCGTCATTTGTTTGAGCGACTTGATCTCCACGCAAATGACGCATTTGCAAACGTTTAGACTCCGAGTGGACTACCAACGCACAACATCAGAAAAGAGGGAGTTCTCTACATACGTTTGAATGGTTCGAACTTGTTTCGATCTCGAAGCTAGTCAGAAACAAGCGCCATTTCTTTGAATATTGCTCGTGCCCTGCGCCGGCCGTTGGTCACTGCCGGTATATGTGGCGGACGCCGGGTGAACAAAATCTAGCTGGCCTAGATCGGCTACAAACAGCCGGTGGCCCAAGCCCATCCCGAGAGCCCAACCTGCATGCGCAGCTGCGAGCATGCAACTCGTTTGTTCCGGAAACATTCTGCTCTATCTATGAGGAAACGGTTACAAATAAATAGGTGTTGAATCCTCCTTAAAAAGATATATGAGCGACGACCACCTGAGGAGCAAACTCAAAAGCCAGTGTGCACACGGCGAACATCCGGTATAGGTCATAGAAGTTCCACTGCCGCCGTTTTGCTCTATTTTTAATATTTTGCGTTTCTGGCTTGAGCTGGTAAAAATAGACATAAATCTTCTTGTGAAACTACGTTCGCGTACCCAATTTCAAGTATGTGCGGTTCGAACTAGAATTTTGCAAGGCGTACCAAGTGTGCTAGTCCTTACGGTCGCACCCTGTAGGTGTGTAGCACTCGTTCCAAGTCGCTGCGCGTCCCACTCACCTTAGTTGCCATGGGAAGGCAGACGAGAAAGCACATGGCACAGAACGCGAAGGCCAGCCTCGTCGGGTGTCTCTGGCACGCCGGAAACTCGTCCTTGATCGGGGTCAGGACTCCCTCCACCAGAGAGACCTGCGAAGGTTTCGCCGTAACAAGTAAAAACAGTGACTCCATTGCTTTCGTTGAAAGAAGGCTGGTTCCCGCAATTTGTGCCGGATACGCCCATAGCAACTAAATATGACAGCATCAAAAAGGACACCGGGAGAACCATGGTTCATAATTGCTTGAGAAAGCTACTTTTTGATTCTTAATTCCTGTTAACATTAAAGGCACTGACTGCCTTGCCTGCCTGCTAGCCGGACAAAAACAGGTACCAACATACAGACGGCCAAACCCGCGCAAAGATTTTTTCGGATTGGTCTTGGTTGCCATGGCAATCGCCATTACGATCCATTCACATCTCTGAAGCTTCGAAAGGTCTCGTTCTAAACCCGTATCACCAAGATAACCAATGGAGAGTCAGGGTGTTGAAAACGTTCCTCGCCAATATAAGCGTCTTCGGTACTGTGTATTAACTTATCAATCATACTTATCTCCATAGATCTCTTACAATCATATTGTTATGCTTGCGTATTTCTAAGCGAGGGAAATTATTTCTTTAGTGTCGCCAAGCACCGACACCGCATGCGGTGGCTGTTGCGAAGACGTGCGCTTGTTTCGTCGGTGTGCGGACAACAAAACCGCGGTGTACAAGAAATGTCTTTATAAAACAATCTGAACCAAAAATGTGGATCGGCAGACAAAGAATAGAGAGGTAAAAATGAAACGGCTCATTCTAGCGATCAAAATGACGAACATAGGGACGCTTGGCACTACTTTTCCAAGGATCCAGTGGCTTTAGTTCACATGGTACAGTCTGTTCACGTCAAGTTATGTTACGGGAGCCTACGTCTACTTATGTCGAAAGTCACCGGGACATCCAAGCTTCGCGTGCTAATTAGTTAGAAGTTCCTTTGCAGGCGACATCCGAAGCCTGGGTGTTCCGGTGACTTATAATGTAACGTAAAAACATGTAAGAAAACGGTGCTGTGTAAACATTAGCGTAAACCAGCCTTTATACGGCCGTTTTACGAAACACATTTTCACTTCTGGTAAGCTGCGCCCTGCTTGCCAATCAGCTGCGTCTGCCACTTTCTCAATTAGTTTTTGCATGCAGTTTATCAGATATTTTATTCGTTGTTGGTGGTGGTAAAACGCACAAGTACGGCGAGTGGTTCCGTCGACGACAGAGGCAAGCACGGCCGGGACATATAGGGTGTCAGAGAGATCAGGCGGCGGGGTTTCAGGTAAAACTTCAGGCAACTACAATGATTTTAAGCAACAATGTGGCCGATGTGTGGTTACTCTGAAGTGTGCCTCAGTAGTGGCTCTTATCTTCTAGCTGTGTGCGGCCATAGCCTCCTCTATACTGACAAAGCCTGGCAGATCGCCACGAGAAGCGGCCGCCGAAATTGAAAAGGTAGAGCGGCAGACAACAGATGGAGGAGAGGAGAGCCACGTGACGGGCGCCCCGCTGCGGCGGGACGCCGAAACACACTTCTCCAGAGCGATGGAATGTCCGCTCGTGCTCCTCGCGTTCCTCGCGCCACCGCTTCTTTTCTCGTCGGGTTTGAAAACCATGTCTCGGGTCCTCGCCGCTGCAAGAGCTGTGCGCTGACGTCCAGGTTCCCCGAGAAATGCTCTGTGCTACCAGATCTTCGCGCTCCAAATCTGCGACCGTGCACTCTATGGATCCATCGTCGAACTGCCAGGCTTTGTGAGTTTAAAGGAGGCTGTGCTACGGCGAACACTTGTTCTCACTGACTCGGTCGTTGATGTCGTTTCAGTAGCTCTGAACGCAGCGAACGACAACTGTCTGAGCAGAGTATATGAACGCAGCCGACTAAACCGTCTAGATCACAAATACGCTCGCACCTCCCGGCATTAAGAAATAATATATTGCCAAGGGATGATTCTTTTTTGTGTGTGGTTGGGGAAGAGGTTTGTCCCAACAATCCAGAAGAAAATGGCTGGTGAAGCTCATAAAAAGACTCGCGAATCGCGTGAATACTTTTTCGTGCGAAAACCAACGTGTACTGAAGAACGATGGTTTCGGTTCCCTCCAGGGCTTCGATAACGTAGTCCCTCAATTTTAAACACTAACTAAAAAAAAAACTAAAAAAACTTGTGGTTAGTTTGAAAGGGCGTACCTCCGATGCGAGCGCCAGGAAAAGAGCATCACAAAGAAGACGAAAGACCACAGGTTGGGCCACTTGAGCAAGGTGACGGACTCAGGGTACACCACGAACGCCAGACCAAAGCCTGGCAGAAAAGTATACTGTAGTCAAGAACAGCTTAAGATACGCAGGGTGGGGCTTATTAAGGCGAAAGCCTTACTTGTTCCACTACGCGAAAAGGCGTCGGCGTTGTGCCCAAAAGATGGCCATCAAAATACGTCATCAAGCACGCGCCGCTCAAGGTCAAAGCGGACGCGCCTCAGAAATAAAACACAAAGAAAAGCACAGCAGCGCGGATGCTTCGTCACGGTAGCCGGCGGGAGCGCTCAATGTCAAAGCGGACGCGCCTCAGAACTAAAACACAAAGAAAAGCACAGCAACGCAGATGCATCGTCATGGAAGCCGTGGAGCCGGCGGGGGGCGCCGCGCTTGCGCAGTGGGGCAGCGCGATGTCACCGCCGGAGCGCCGTATGAAAAAGGAAGACGTGCGCGCTGCTTGTAGAATCGTGCGTGTAGGAATATTTCACATTCCTACACGTAAGCAGTCTTAAGTCTCTTCCTTTAATCTTTTTTTATGTGCGCTCTCATTGCATCGCGATTTTTGATTCGGCCTTCTTCTCGTCTAATGCCGCAATCTGATTGGCCGAAGAGGGTTAATAAAAATGATCAGGACTCTCAACGCCTCCATGACATATGCCGCTTTCCAGCTCTTATAACTGACTATAGTCAGTGATAAGCGCCGTAAAGGTGCGTTCACGCTGCTTTTTGTTTGCCGCCCCCCCCCCCCCCGCCGCCGCTTAGCGCTATGGTATACACAGGGAAAAAAAGAATAACGAAAGGTATAATCGTGTAAACTGCCCAAAAATGGCCGTCTGAGCATGCGACGACTTACATCCATAAAGTAGCGAGGCACGAATATAAACGAAAGAGGCCGTGCCCTGACGACGCTTGTTCACTGTGTTGTCATGTCATTATTGTGCCCGCGGCACTACTTCCAGCCATTGACCAACACGCGGCACTGATGTCACCCCGCTGTGGCGACGCCTTTATTGGCTGGGCGCATGTGCAGACGCCTCACTTTACGCGTATATGGTGCGCAGACGCAGTACCCCCACCTCGTTTAGGCTGGTTTGTAAACAGAAGCGCTGACCTAGAGTCACTGACAAAAAGAGAACGGCGGGAAGGTCTTTCAGTTCTTTCACTTCAAAGAGCAAGCTTAGCTACTGTAACGCTTCGGCGTCTCGCCAGCGTTCAGCGTTCACGCTCAGCCAGTACGTTGCAAATGGCCACGAGCGCGCGTGCTAAAGACCGGGCCTCCGAAAAAGAAGACAAAGTAAACGCCCGGCCGATTTTGTTCCGTCCGTGACAAATAGCGACGTGAGCGTCCAAAACGGTGGTCGCTCTTTCCACGGTTGGCCAAACCACGGGCATATGGCCATTGTCAGACCGTCAACTTCGACGGCGTTGGTTTAAGGGCGCCGTGGTTCCTGGCAGCTTACACCGCGCTTTTGGAACACGCCATCGAACTTGCCGTCGCAACGAATGATAAGTAAAAAGAGCAAAGACTTTGACGTCACGGCAAGGCAAACCCTGGTCCTGACGTGACGGATTGGATAACGTAAGAGGGCGCCGCCGAGACATCCTCGGTGATAATAGGAACTGTTGAACGAGTGAACAACAGACCGGCGTCGACCACGTCATTGATGGGAACGTTGAGGTTGTACGCCATGTGACCCAGCACAGAGAAGACGACCATTCCGGCGACGAAGCTCACGGAGAGATCAGCGAAGGCGATGACGTACACGTCTCTGAAACAAAGAAGGTCCACCGAGCACTTCTATGAGGTTGCATCAATGAGTTGCACATGACACGTCTATAGACCAACACTCTATTTACAGACAAGTCCGCCATCGCCCACACCCATGGGTGGGCGTGCACTGCGCGTGCGCAGAAACCTGATTCGCGTGAGGCACCCGCGCATGCGCAGTTCCGACAGCGGCGCAAATGCAGTGGCGTGACGTCAGAGTCAGGTGTTTGCATATGCGGAGAGAAACTGAGGGAGAGAAGGAGTCGGTGACGTCAAAGCGCCCAGCTCGGGTTGGAACGATAGTGGGTGGACGGGATATTGGAAAGGGCAGACCTTGCGCAAGAACGTCAAAGGTCTGGCGGCCAGCGCGCTCTATGCGCACAAAATAAAGATATGCATGGACACGCTTAAAGGAGCTGTGCAACGATTTTAACTTTGAAAGAATTGGCGTTTTGTACTTTTGACATTGTTCACCTTGTCACAAAAAACAGAAAACACACCTCCTTCCTTCGAAATGTTGCGATTCCGCCGCGTAATCGCGAGGCAAAAATTAGAATATACCTCGACCTGCAGCCGCTCGCGGCGGCCATGAGAAACACGCGGCATGACGTCAATGGGGAATATTGTAGAAAGATAGCGAAGTTGTCCGAATACCTGCTTGATAAAAGGTAACTTTTCTATAAATCTTGTCCTTCCAACATAAATATAAACGTGCGTCCAAAACCTGGTATCATCCACAAAACGTTTATTATACGGAGTTTCAGTGGCGCCATCTATCCTAGGTCCACAAAGCCGTCAGCAGCGGAACAGCCACCAGAAGCCGAAGGGGAGGG
>JAZHYW010052131.1:0-14716 GCA_037355805.1 Ixodes ricinus
GGGCGAGACTGCATGGCTTCGGCTTGCCACGCGGAGCGCTTTTGTAGCCGAGTTGGGGTTTCCGGAACATTCGGCTATAGAACGTTCGGCGCGTAGAACATTCGGGCCGCGAACAAGCAAGAGGATTTCTCGAATTTACCAGAGGGCTAAATTCCAATAATAAATAAAAGACGCGCCACTCCCAGGAATCGGAACCCTGTCTTTCAGCGTGGGAGGCATGCACATTACCCGTTAGGTCACGTGCGCGCTGCCTACTTGCCACTTGGTCAGCTGCGCGCGGGGTACTTCGACTAGGATATTGCGAAGGCGTTGACACCTCCAAATTACAAAACTCATAACTACGGTACGCTTGGCATGGCCTCCGATATTTTTTTAGCGCTGGCTGCTCTCCTCACGCCATTGCATTCGCCGGTAGAGACTGTTTCTGTGTGGCACTTGGTGGCGCTCGCAAACAAACCAAACAATACAAAGAAATAGCCGCGAATTATCGTGATCAATTTTACCGTAGGTTCCACTGAACTAAAGTCCCTCTATTAACGCTTTACTAAGTAGCGACAGCGATTGACGTGACGACGCGCTTTTCCATTGGTCCGTGCCAGCGTTCTGTTTCTGGTCCGGCAGAACATGGCGGATTTGACTCGACCTCACTCTGTGGTAAAGGTTTGGTACGTTGGCGTTCGAAAACCTACGTATCCAGCGTTGATCTTTCTGGATTGTCGCGTGACATGACCCGCCGGAGTAACTCGGAAGCTTTCGAACATATCCATGGTGGGCGAGTTAGGAACAACATGGCAGACCGCGGTGGCAGCCGACAGGATCGAGGGGAAGAGGGCGGAGGAGGGGGACTTTTCGCTACCTCGCATAGCGTTATCTAGGGACGTTAGACGGAACTTAAAGGGCGATTCACACACCTGCGTTGAGTCCTCGCCGAGTGCGAGGGTTGCTATGGGAACAGGCTGCGTCGGCTCCCAACAAAACCGGTTTTAACCCGTTTTGTTGGAGCCGACGCTGCCGTTGCCATAGCAACCCGTACGTTGTAGACATTGCAGTTGTACTCGGTCGGACTCTACACAAGTGTGTGAATCGCCCTATAGGGGCAGCACGAAATGTGCTCCCCGCCTCTCGCCGCAACGCTCAGATCTTTGGCAATGAATAAGTTGATCAAAATTATAAAATTCATATTATCAAAGCGCGAAAGGTGTAGGACAAATGTTTGTGCGCCCTGTCTGTGTGTTTCTTCGATCTCGTCCTACGTCTTTTTTTGCGCTGTTCCCACCAATCACAATGTACCACCAACTAGCCCAACTACATGCCTTGCTGTTGTGCACATAAGTCAAGTTCAGAAAGCTGTTCTTATGCATGACAAAACAATCTTTCTGTGCCTGTCCCACCGGCGCAGGCAGTATCCGCAGAGGGCAACATATAGATTCACACTACATCTTGCATTCTGAGGCATTCTGCATTCCGTATCCAGTGAAACAGGGCAGAGACCAGAGCAGTGAATAAAAATTACGAATCAACAGACATCGACTTACCTGCCTCTATTCTGATGATGAGAACAATGAAAATGCAAGCTTTATGGCGCGGGCTCGCACTTGACAGCGTGCTATGAGGGGACTCCGTTTTTGTTTTTGGTTTGGTTATAAGTGCCACATGCGGCGATCTAGAGAATTGACTCGGCTCGCTTTTTCTGCTAGGCAGCCCAGCGTTTGGACAGGCCGGAGCAGGGCGCGCGAAAAAAATCTTGGAGGCCATGCACTTGGCCCTGCACAACACGATGACGACCAGGGAGTGCCGGATCTCCCGGGATGCATAGCGCTCTTCAATGGCTGACTTTGAAGTGCTCGCCGAACTCCCGGCCCGTAAAACAAAAACTATAGATATCCGCTCAAAATGCTAGCGAGCAATTATCATTTACAGGTTCAGCTGATCCTATTAAACTTATTTCTTGATATGTTTTTGTATATTGGAAGTTTTGATCCAGTATCGCTTTAGGTGTAGCTCATTGGGGCTCTATTCGTACGTAAACAAAACACGTAAGCAGTCGAAAGAAAAGTCCAACTTAGATAAGCAGCACACAGAGGAACAACGTCTCATTTATGTTCCAGTCTCCAAGTCCTGGCGCGCCAGTGTCACGGCTACATCCCTGGCTGGACTGCGCCGACGTGTTGCGCCGGAGCCTCCGGTATTTCGCCGACGGCCGGTAACGGTTTCTCGACGGCACCTACGGGCGGTTCTCCTCCGCCGCCCTCCGGAGCATAGCCTCGCTCAGCCATAAACGTGTCGTGCTTCAAACGAAGCTCCGGGTCTTTCGGACCCCAGGTGTCGAGAGGCTTCAGGGCTTGGCGGCAGTTCTGTGTTGAGAGCAACGGAGGAAATGAAAAGTCAAAACCTTCGACGGTATCACGCCGCGAACGCAGCAGAGTGCTCAAACTTCGAACGGTATACAAAAACTCCCTAGTAGGGCGTTTTACCTACTAGGGAGGTTCTCCTACTAGAAACACTCCATAATAAAAAATAATAATAAAAATATAGTGAGTTTTTTACTCTAGGTAAAACTCCCTACTGAACTGTTTTCCCCGCCACTGCTGCGTATGCACGCCGCCAGACTCGTCTGCAGGGTTCAGAATGTCGTGACGAATGGCGGAGTGCGTAGCGGGAAGGCCGAAACGGCACGAAAACTGAGGTGCGGCACGACACGCTATGCACACCTCGAGGCCGTGTCGCGTAAAGCGACTGTGCGAAAGAAGTCGGTGCGATTTCTATAGTCTCTGGACAAAAAGCTTATGAATTGCAGTGCACGTGTTGTTGCAATCGCAGAATGACAAAAATCGGTACGATTGATCAAACCGCTCGCCATGTAAAACTTGCTTCATTGGTCGGCGACGCATTTCATGGCAGATGCTCATCATGTAGCATGGTTCACCAAGTAAATGCAATTTTGAGGGATATGAGTTGCAACGGTACATCGTAATTTGTCTAGCGTACATACTAATATCTAGGTAAAAAAAAACCTTTTGATATAAGTTGTTTGAAGCAGCGTGAAGCTTAGATCGCATTCCTTGAACTGTATTATAAACCGAAAGGTAAAAGAAAGTTGGGAGATTGTAGACGCCAACAAGTGCTAAATTTGGTGTTGCAGCTCACATTGTCCGCGGAGGTACCATGCCACCCTCGGTTGTCCAAACATTAACCAATGGCCAGTTACTCAATAAAGCGTTGCAAACAACCAGGCATAGTGTGCTGCGATTGACAGCGGTAGCTGCTGCGTTGTGTAAAGGCACGTTGAAGGCATGTTGAAGTGTACACCACACTTCAAGAAGTGTGCTGTACACAGTCTTTGTAATGGGTTCTTTGCTTCCAGTGGAATAGACCATATGCCAAATGTACAGCGCCATCTAGTGTGGCGCCAAAGAATGCAGACGCCTCGCGTACACTGAGCGAAACAACCAACGGTGCAGTGTGGAACGAGCCTTGGGCTGTACGCGGATGAGGGCGGAGAAGGTGCCGAAGATCCCGAGGATCGTCATTCCGTCCGGAAGGACCAACACCACCTAGACAGCAAAGCCTGCGCGTTACGTCACATGACGTCACGTCCGGGGGGGGGGAGCGTCGCCAGAGGTAACAACGCACTCGAATTAGGTATTGGGGAGGCGGAGAGCGCCCTCCACATGACCACGTGGTTTTTCGGAAAAGCGGCGGCCTACAGGGGAAAAACGAGGAGAGCCTTGCCGGGGAAGGACACAAGCAGCTACCGCTGTAAAAGGCAGTCACTATAAGCTACCTGACACGTTTACCTATAACTAGTGTGGTGATCAGGAAGCCTAACCGTCACCAGGTAGTTCGACAGGTTGTTGCAGAAATAGCGGAAATGTCCAAAAACTGACCGTCTCCTGTCGAGCTTTAAGGCCGGCGTACACTTCGCGCTTTCCACTCTTGCCTGCCTTTCCTACATCCTCTCCACTTTTTACCTTTCCTCAACTTGGCTTCTCTCGCAGCTTGGGAGAGGGAGCGCTAAGAGGATTATCTTCCCTGCAGAAAACCGGGGTTGTACGTCGGCCTTTAAGTTTTAGGACCACTGCACAAGCCATGTTAGGGAGTAAATGGCATAGTAACATGGACCGCACCATACGTACGATCGGGCACAAAGGAAAGGCGAAAAGCGCGGAAAGCGTGGCCTTCGGTACATGCTGAGCTACCCGAAGGCCCCTGGGAACCGATACAGCTTTGAGAGTGCGCGTCCTACTCAACACAACTTAAAATGATCAAGCCTGTGAACACTCTTCTTTACCTCCACGTCAAGCATCACACTCGGATGGCGCACACTCAGGAATTGGGCACGAGCCTCACACCGAGCCTCCTCGGGCGCATTCATTGGCCACAAGGTCGAGCCAAACACTAACACAGCTCTATATTGCACCCTAAAAAGTTATTTTAATCACGCCTTAAGAGGGTTAATTCTTCCTAAAAAACCTCAAAGGGGTGCTTCTAAGCTCCCTTTTTTTACGTGAAAGGGTTCTTCATCGTCCGCTTGCCTTTCTAGTGGGCCAAGGGGTGATAGTGCTTGAGGCGAAACCGTTCTTCAGCAGCTGAAAGAGTTCTTGGTGCGTCAAAAAACCTTTCAAGAGCGGATTTTTTTTTCTTTTTTTTTAGAATGAGCGTTTGATCTTACATTGACGATGTAAAATGCTAGTCTAAGGGCTCTGATGATACTATGTGGTCTTGGTCCTAACTCCGATCTGTTTGACCATTGCGCGCCAAAACTCAAGCTTCGACGTCGCTCTGGAAGGTTCCGTCGCATTAATTGTCGCCCGCTTGGCACGTGCCGTGCAGGCCACGCTGGAAGCTTTGGTGGAAGCTGAGCAATGATTGTGGGGACGCAAATACCAGCACACCACTGGCGCGGCGCCGAAGCTTGGGCTGTTTCCAACCAGGGTCAAACACAACGCAGCAAAAAGAACACCACACCTTTTTTTTCAGTGTTTAGGGGTTATTAGGTGGTGCATGCAGTGGGTATACAGAAGTCAACGCCTTCCGCCATTCGCGTTTCATTCCGGACCCGACTGTACGCTGCACGCCATTATACATATCCTTGACGTCACCATATAAAATTTACGTTGTATTGCACCACGTACATCTTCGCGGTACACCTGATAGACGTCGCTGCGTACTACCATACACACAGTAGACGTCCCTGTGGGGTACCGCAGACGGGGTAGGGCGTACGTCACCATATGATTTACACACTATCATGTACTTGTACGCGGTATACACCTTTCCAAGAAACACTCGACCCCAGGGGCAGCAAACCGTTTTCCAGCCCAGTCACTGGGTTTGAGGCTAGACTCTCGCCGGCGTCCCTGCTAACCCTAACCGAGTGGAGCTGTGATTTCGATAGGCGCAGCCTCCGTAGGCGCAGTTTCAAACACTGCTGGCGGATAAATTCTCGTCTTTTCCCGCTGTGTATTGTGTTTCATGGTGCACGTATTTTCCGAGGTCATTGAGAAAGCATTGTACCACATTTGAAAGAAGAAAAAAAAGCAATAAAAAACCTATACACTATTTTTGTTGGGTACGCACGCGACAGAACGAATGCGACTTGAATGTATAGTTCTAGTTTTTGTGTGTGTTTTTTACGATAAGTTTTGACGGCTCCGCGCGATTCGCCGCATCACAAACGACAAAGCGCTTAGCTGTCAGAAATAGATTACAACAGAAGAGAGCCGAAAGGCATGCATTTTTAACGCTCACAAATAACGTGTTTACCGATGGACAGGACACGGACATACAATTTAGAAGTGTTAACATTCGAACAATATATTGTACGTACCCCACGATGCAGCGTTATCCGAAAAGAATTTATTTGAGAAAGATCTCAAATAACACAGTCACAGTCGACGACAGTCACGTCTTGACGATCGGACGGAATCCAAGATGACTTCGTTTTGGGGCACGTTTCGTGGAGAGCTTCCTTCTTTCACAACAGCACCAAGTCAAAGGATCAAACGCGACTGACCCGTTTCCCACCCCAACCCGGACGACTATTTTTGGAGATGACTGAGGATTCTACGCGGATTATCTCTGGGAGGGGGAGAACAATGTTCGCAAAATCGCGTCGAGGGTCGTTCGACGTCCTTCACCTCTCTTCGTTTCCGTGAATGTCAAGCAGAAAAGTTTGAATGGCAGGCACTTACCAGCCTTATTTCGCACAATGGAAGATAACACAGAAAGGGTACGCAGCACGCACAAAAATAATTAGGTGGCAACTTTCAAGAGGGGCGAGAAAACGTCGAATGCAAAACCGCAAAAACACAGGTAGAGAACCGCGCTGAGCGGGTCTTCACAGCTCCAAGAGAGTACCAGAAAATTTCTAGCTGATAGAGGGCGCGAGTCGCACCAGCCGCATCAGCATCAGCAACATGGCGGCGGCCTAGGAGCGTTTTTGGAAAGCGTGTATACACCGTTCCAAGTTGGGCTTCCTGGCCGGCGCCATTTTAACGAGTGTAGCGCCGCCTACCTTCATCCGGGCATTTGGGAGAATCTGAACCCTCCCGAATGACCGGCGGCCGTTACTGGACTGTTACCCTGCTCACCGAGTCACACCGATCGCAGCTGTTTCTGCCGGCACGGCTGCCGTATTGGACGCCCTCGGCTCATCGTCTTCGTCCATGGAGGAAAGCACTATCCTAATTGGTATGTCAGGCATGGAGAAAAGTGCATCCTGCTTTCCTGGCATCTTTTTGTGGGTAATTTTTAGCGCGGTTCTGGGCAGTCGTCGCTCCCAAACCGAACTCGGCGTTTCGATCGCTAGCGAAATTGGAGATCGCTAGTGAAATTGAGGATCGCTAGTGAAATTGAGGATTGAACGAAGCCAGGATGGCACGAATTACGGCATGTGAATTTGCGCTGAACTCGAGTTGTCGCAGCTTGGGGGCGCCGGGAACATTTGAACAAACTGCGCGGATAGCGGCTCAGACCTGCGCTGCCACGTCTGCTTTAAATGAAATAGTAGAAACCTCAAATTTAAATATGAATCGATATATAAATACCGAGTACAGATAGCAAGTGCGACGGATCCGTTTTTCTTTCTGCTTTTGAAATCTACTGTCACAATATTGGCACATTGATGTGCCTCTCTGCTATTTGTGCGCAACTTGTCGCGGCGTGTACTGCACGAGACTGTATATATATATATATATATATATATATATATATAGTCATAGTCATATATATATATATATGATATATATATAAAGTCAGAGATCCGTACTTGCGGAGTTGCTATGCTAAGACTTTATTGTATGTATTACGACAGTTTCGCCGAGAGGCTCGGCTTCGTCATGACTTCGTCATAATCAGGAGATGGTCAGGAGATCATGACTTCGTCATGATCTCCTGACCATCTCCTGATCATCTCCTGACCATCTCCTGACCATCTCCACGGGGTTCTCGGCGAACTGCAGAGAACTCCGCTGTTCCTTCGCCCAGGCGAAGGAACGGCACGGGGTTCTTTGCAGTTCGCCGATCGTCCAAGAAATGGTCGGAGCACAAACGACTGCTCTTCGATGGCAAGAAGTCTTTCCTGTCTAAATTCGCCAGCCACCGGCGTCGTAGGTCCGGAGCAGCGGGGAACCGGTGCAGCATAAACATGCCGCACCCACATTCATCCTGTTTGACAGCGTGGGTCTCGCACACTGAATCGGCGTTTATTTTACGTTTTTGTTTTGGTTATTTGTACAACCAATTACAGCACACTGCTGCCCGGTCGATTCTTTTCTTGCATAGGCCATGTCACGCGCGAAAACAGGCTATAGTATCAAAGCGGCGCCTAAGATTGTCGAAACAACTTGCCTCCGTACACTGCGCACGTGCTTTTTAACAGTCCACTCCGTGAAGCAGACGAGCTTTCGAGGGAAAGGGTAAGCGGAGCCTTGGCGCAGCGCTCTGGTTCGAGAGCGTTTTTCTCTTTCTGCATCGACCTACTTGGAACGGTGTATATGCTACGCGGTACTACACACAGAAAACGTCTCCCCTGAGTATAGTACCACACACATGGTAGACATGACGATGTACTAGAGCACACAGGGTAGGGTGAATTTCACCACACGGATTACCTGTACCATGTACTCAGGCCCGTAGACAAGTCCTTTCTTTCGGGAAGGAAGAGGGGGGGGGGGCACTTTTTGAGGACAAGTCTTCTGAGCGTTGGAAGAAAGGGGAAGGGGATTTAGTGATAAAATGGCATCAGTCGAGCTGTCGGGGCCCCGAGGTCTTTCTGAGGTAAAGAGACGATAAGCTTATGATTTGCGGGCTCGTCATAATTCGGTAGGCTTCTATAATCTGCCTCCCGACGCGGTTACAAATATTTACCAGCGTCGTCGTGGCGGCAAAATAGGGAGTGCAGCCGCGACAATCCTGTCTTTGCGTGTCTATCGGGAGCTGACTGTTGGGTGCGGCGTCCTCTACTTATTTGAAATGCTCCCGGAGCCGGTCGTTACTCAGCGACCCGTTTGGCCGACGTATTCGGTGCCGCAGGCCATAGGCAGGGAAAGTTCTACTCACTCTTGAACGTCGAGAGCCTGTTAGCATGTTTCTTTGTGCAATCGGAAGCCAACGAGCCTCTCCTGCTTACCGACTTGCACAGGTCTCCCAGACTCGATTTGCATGTAAAAATTACATCTGTGTCAAACCTGAAGGTTATGGACCTAAAGCGGTGGGCCATAGTGTTCATGTACATGTCTCGAACCGACGTGTTTGTAAAAAAACAAGACAAAAAAGAGAGCCTTTCGATTGACAACCGGGAAGTCGTCCTTTAGCTTGCCCCGCCCCCCCCCCCCCCCCCACACACACACACCAAAATATTGGGGAAAGGGGGGCTAAAGCAACACCCCCCCCCCCTGGCTACGGGCCTGCATGTTCTTGTACTTGTACAGTAGACATGATAAAAGTCACAATGTATACCACGGTACACCTGGTGAAATGTGCACTGGGTTCTGTACACGTCTGCAAGCGTGGAGGTTTTTCGAACTGACACAAAGGGTCGAAAACGGAACTCACGTAGCCACTGCGCATGAAGTGGTTAAGTGCGCACGAAGGGATCATTTGGAAGGCGAGGGCCACCACGACGACAGCCAGGATGCTTATCCAGTAGGGGTACTTATACGTGCCGAATGTGAGCCGCTCGTAGGTGGAGGCCCCAGCGATGAAGATGATCTACGGCGAAAGGACATCGATGGAGACTGAAGGGTTACACTGCATACCCTTATAATTCATGTTTATAATATCGGCACTGCACTCCCTGTGTTTGTTTTTTCTTGTTTTTCCTGTTTCTTTTTATTTTATTATTTTGTCGGCGCCGCCGGTTTTGTGTTTAGTGTTGAGCGGGCGCAATAGGCGATCGTTACGTTTGGAATATTCCACTTCCCGTGCTTTAGACAGGGGCGTCAGGCAGTGTTGTAGGCGTTACAAGAAGCAACGAAATTCGTTACTCGTTACTTGCAAATAGAAGGAACGCGTTGACTACCGACGTTACCTCAAAGAATAAAGAAAGCGTTACCGTAACCGATCAGAAGTAACGCACGTTACTTTTACTTTTTTTTTAAATTATGAGATGAACACGTTTTATTGTTTTTACGGTACAAGTGCACACAAGCGTCATATTTCAAGAAACACTATGTTCATGCGGAAACTGATCGTAATTACGTTATGGTTTTTACGGTTTCACCTAAATACTTACAAAAAAAACTCTAAGAAAAAACGCAAAAATCCAAAACATTCACATAACTTGGCGGCACTATGAACACGAAAAAAATTTTATATTAATTTTTTTTTAAGTCTTGGAAAGAAGTAACGAGCAGCGTAACTAAGTTACCCGTTAACTGAAATAAGTAAAGCAAGTACGTTACCCGTTTCTAGGGTTGGCAGATCGTTTTTCTCCTCCGCTACAGTATCCGGGAAGAAAACGCCGCAGCTGCAGCATGCGCGCCGCCAGCCTTGTTTGCATAGTTCAAGGTCTTGTGGCGGATTACGGAGCGCTATCCGGGTGCTTAGCGGGCTGCGGAAATGGTCTACTACAACTCCCTACTGCCTTGAAAAAGCAACGACTACGTTACCGAAAAAAGTAACGCGTTACCGGCAACGCCGTTACTTGTGTCGCGTTACCGCCTATACTGGCGTCAGGAAGCTCGGACGACATTGTTTAGCCTCTGTCGCGCACTGTTTGAACATTTCTAGAGGACGAAAGAGCGTTTCCTGCGATGTCACATGGAACATCAGATGACTGGCAGCAGCGGATCTTAATTGGGTGATGCAACGATTTTTGTACTTGGCGCAGCAAATACAGCTTATAACGAATCCCTCACATTATTGACCTATGAAACAGTCGTTCGTTTTTCACCATACGCAATGAAAGTCGCACAAGAAAAATTTAAAGGGAAAGCGAGTAACGCCTGCGCATGCCACGCGTTACTTGCAGCGGTATCAGTGGCACGAGCACACACAACGGCATCTTCACTCAGTGGTCCCTCAACTGGGCAACACGCTCAAGGAATGCGGTGTCTCAAACCAGCTGACCGCGCTCATTCCTCGCGGTACAAGCTGCTTGAGATGGGGGATAGAGCGAAATCCCTCAAGTTTAAAACCTCTAAATGTCGAATACGGCTGTAAGAAAAATATCCCTGTAAGTCGAATGCCTCTCTAATTCTGAATATCGTTATAACTTGAATTTTGCTATGAGTCGAATACCACCATGAGTTGAGGGCTGTAATAAGTAAAGTCCAATACTGCACGTTAGTCGAATGCCCCTGCAAGCCGAATAATTCCTAGCTAAAAGTACACTCGAAAAAAGTGTGAGTTCCCTTCACTGCAGAACACGGAGAGCCAAAACGTCGAACAATCAAGGTTCCTCAGTGTATGAAAAGCTCGCAATACAATGAGACAAAAACAAAATCAGTGTGAGCGGGAAGAATGAGAAGGACGCTTCACTTGTTCACTGTACCCGCGGGCGTCGCATTTTCCACATCCTGTCGTGATTCTCGTCACCCGCTGATATCCCTCTATTGTTAGGCGGATTCGCTGTATCTGTGTTCTTGCGGGAAATTTTTATTTTCTTTAGGTGTAGGGTAGACGCTGTGAGCAACACGTATGAAGGGCGATTCACATACTTGCGTTCAGTCCCACTCAGCGCTAATGTTATGGCAACAGCTCCAGTCGGTCTCTAACAAAACCGGTTTTTACCTGGTTTTGTTGGAGCATGACGCTGCTGCTGCCATAGCAACCCTCACACTCGGTCGAACTCAACGCAAGTGTGTGAATCTCCATTAACAGACATCGAAAGACGTACACAGCACAACAATTAGCGCGAACAAGCGATGCGCCGTTTTGTGTTTGTGTGTGTTTCTCTCACAGACAAATCAAGGTCCTCTTATTTGTGGCGTCAACTTCTCACATGTGGCGTCAACTTATCAAGTGAAAATGAGAGTAAAGCGCCGTTCACATATGCGACCGAGTAAGACCGAGAGTGACCAGACCGGTTTTAAGCATCTTGCGACGTCTTAGGACCGGATGCGGTGCAGCGGAGCTGGTCCTACAGAAGTCGCAAGAGGCTTGAAAACCGGTCTGGTCTCTCTCGGTTTTGCTGGGTCGCAAGGATGTGAATGAGCCTTTACGACGATGAAGGAAAGCATCATGAACGGCGGAAAGAACGAGGACAGGACAAAATATATTTCCACATGTGTCCGAGAGTTGCAGGTACAGCTCGCCGGTATTCTCAAGGCGGGCTACCAGCATCATCATAGCGCAGGTCTCCCCAACAAGCCCAAGAGTGCCCATCGTGCCTCTCAATACGCCTGTATTCTATACTTCCACAACACATCGCACGGAATTAAATTTGTGTGCTCTCCGACCACGGTGGAAGAAACACATTTAGGTGATGACTCTGGCCGCTTTTCCCGCGGAGCGAGCGACCAGATCGTGTACGGAGGTAGCCTCGAACCAGGAGTAGTTAGTTCTGCGCCGCCGCGGAGGGCGCTGCTATATAGGTTCCCCCTCGGCGGCCACGGTGTCGGCGGCGTAGCGTGCTCGCCTTTTTTCCGGCGTGGTGGTGTGGTGGTGGTGTGTGGATAGTGGCTGGCCTCGTGTTTTGCTTTGGTGCTGTGTTGATCAAAGGTTCCACCATCGTGCACGAAGGTGAGCCTTAACCCGAAGAAGAAGAAGGAAGAGAACACAGATTTATGGACTCCGGCGACTTGGCGTCGGGCGCGGCGGGCGGTGAGGTTCAACAAGAAGCAGCGAGCGAGGGAATGCGGGACCACCGCTGCGATAAACAACCGGAGCGGTCGGTTTGGGAGGACCCATACTTGGGCGCCATCTATCCCCGTGCGAGTGGAAGCGCGCTTCGTGCGCCGAATATAACGTGGCCGCCGCGTCGGACAGAGAGTCATCACCTAAATGTGTTTCTTCCACCGCGGGTACAGCAAGAAGCGGTGAGCGAGGAATGCGGGACCACCTGCAGTAGAAACAACTGGAGTGGTCGGTTTGGGAGGGACCCCATACTCAGGCGCCATCTATCCCCGTGCGGAGTGAAGCACTCGGTGCGCCGAACATAATGTGGCCGCCGCGTCAGACAGAGAGTCATCATCTAAATGTGTTTTTTCTGCCGTGTCTCCGACACAGCACCACGTATTCTCTACATCCCTCCTGAGACTGTCCCCGCTTTGCCAAAAAATCAACAAGCCGACCCCACCACATATCTTCACGCGTATGCGTGCCACCAAATACGTCCCGTGTCAACAACAATGAATTTACTTCATTCCGTTTCGGAGTGGAGTATATTGGTAAAACCGGCCGATGTCTCAATGACGGCCTAAGGGCAAGCGAACAAGGTGAAACAAGCAGCATCCAACCCATTCGTTCAAACCATCCACCCGATAGCCCAAAATATTAACGCTTGCACAAGATGAGATCCAGAGTTCGATAGCACCCGCACAGTTGGAAGTGACAGGTCCCGGTATGTCCGGGAGATAATCGACGCCTTCGCCATGCATCACATCACGGGTAACATTAGCTCCCCCTCTCACTTCCTCTCCGAAACCGAGCTCCGTATCTTCGGCAACAACCGCATCCTACTAAATTGGTCTAAACCCAAATACCCACGCGCGTCACTTCGCCGACAAAGACCTTTCCCAGTTGCCCTTTTCTTCATCTCCTTTCCCATTCCCTCTTTAGTCAGGCCGCCGCTGAAGCGATCGGCGTCGTCGAAGACATCGCCGACAAGACCCTTCCCACCTATCCCCTTTCTTCCTATCCTTTCCCTTCCCTCTTTAGCCAGGCTGCCGCTGAAGCGATGTCTGTCATTCAGAAACGTCAATAAATGTACAAGCTGCCAGTTGAAAACATATTTTGTCTTGTGGTCGTCCTCTCCGCCTTTCATGTTGCTTTCCTTTATCCCCGGAACTTTATCAGCACGCTTTAATTTGTCAAGTAAAAATTAGAGTTCATCAATAACCTATTGGAGTATAGAGCAAAACGTTGTCTATATCATGAACCATACTTACCGTAGACGACTACTCTTACTAAAAAGTAATGAACTGCAATTACAGACTACACAAAGTAATTGAATTATTACCCATGTATTGCCTAAGACTGGGAAGGCATACGCGAACGCGAGTGTCACTTACAGTGAGTGCAATGGGACAGAGGAACTTCCAGCAGAGCTTGATGAGCATACCCGGCGGCGATCCCATCATGAACTCGCAGTCGAGGGCACAAACGGTTCACTCCTAGGAGGACGGGAATTGGAAGCACGGGCATACAAAGGAGTAGGGTGGTTAAAAGAAGAAGAAGCTCTTTCGTAAACAAACTGCCAGCCACGGCTGCCATCAAGAATTGCGAAACCAAAACATACTAGTATGCATAAATAAATAACTAATATTAGCTAATTATCTCATTAGCGTTTCCAATACTGAAAATAAACATATGGTTTTTATTAGACACTTTCTGAGCCTCATCGAAATCCCCTCAATCAGTCAAATTTAGAAAAACGCGAATGATAAGAAGGTTATCAGTGTTTTTATTCATTACCAGCCTTTCGAATGTTGCTCAGTTGATAACATTAGCGCACTCCCGCGCTAAACACGTGCTTTAAATATTTGTAAATTTATCCGATTTAGGGGTTTTCGTATTCCCGAGAAGAGTGTTGTTTCTTCTCAAACACCCTAGTTTTAGGAATTTGTTTTTAAAGTCTCATCAGAAACGTCTTTCCCAGCATACAATACAAAAGAAGTACAATATCTGCAATCCACCCGGTACCCCGAAGGGCGGCGGGTGAGTTGCCACCTTTCAGCTGCTCGGACGTGGTGAAATAAATTTCTATTCATTATGCCGAGCTTGTTGATATGGCACGAAAAGAAATATTGCCCCTGAAATGTCTGACAACTTACCGTAAACAAGAGACAGGCTAAGTGCCTCGAAGAGAGCAACCAGGAATAGCAACACACCTCCTATGTATGTGTCAAGGAAATTTAACACGTACACGCCACCCTGAAAAAAAAAAAAAAAAACCTTTTCTGATTTCAGAGTTGCGCATTCTGAATCAGATAGTCAGGCAAAAGGAATGTACTTACACAATATGTAGTGTATAATATATAGCGCATACAGTGTATGTAGAGTGTATGTATATGTATAGATATACTATATGACTGTATATAGTGTATATATA
>JAZHYW010052132.1:0-28131 GCA_037355805.1 Ixodes ricinus
ATTGAGTGATGGAAGAAATATGTTTTTCACAAGTAACTACACAGTTCTTATTTGCTCTTTTTTGCAGCAGCTTTAGTCGATCCGCAACACGTTTTGAATCTAAGGCTTCAAGTTCAATAACTGGCATCGACAATATGAGCGAAAATGTACAATCATATCGATTTAAATTAAATCTGTTTTCCTTTGCTTGTATTGTGTCAGGCAGCTCAATAATTCCCTTCAAATACGGGTCCCAGACCACACAGCCATATCCTAAAATCGGTCTAATTTGGGCTCTGTTCGCGGTAATTCTTACTCCCTAGTTGAAGGTTTTAAAGGTCTATTGATATAACCCAGTTTTCGCAAAGCTCGAGAGCAGATAAAAGAATGTACCTGTCCCATTTAAGATATAGAGTAAATCAAATTCCCAAAATACTTATGTTCCCACACTTGGTGCATAATTATAGTGCATGTACCATAACTCTAAGAAGACGTGGTCTTCTTGAAAGTGAACGTCATGAACACAAATGTTTTCAAAATTAATTTCAATCTGCCATTTCTGGCACAATTTAAGAATAGATTAAAAATAGTCATTTAGCATGGCATGATCATCGAAGGAACTGATTTCATTGCATAGAAGGCATTACTCAGCCTAAAGGCAAGACTTAAAAAGAATATGGTTAGCTACGTTATTAATATTAAGCAAAAAAGTGGTCCTGAAACAGAACCGTGCGGGACACCAAAAACTAACCGAGAAGTTGGTAGAATAAACCTCCCGTATGAAACAAACGAGATTTTTCTTAAGGTAATCATCGATCCAAGTAATTAGTTATGCGTTTTTTGTAATATTTGCTTCCTTTGGAGAAACTTATGATGTGGAACTGTAACAAAAGCCTTTTATTTGTTTATAAAGTTGGCATCTAGCTGTCCTTTTGTAACTATGACAAAAACAATGTTTTGGGTAAATTCTAGCAGCTGGGTAAAGGTGGAGTAGCCAGGACGAAAGCCATGTAGTTAGCGACAGAGAATCGAATTAGCCACAAGTTCCTGAGATATCTTCATGAACTATGTGTTTAAGAAGCTTGCAAGAACACGATGTCAATAAAATGGGTCTAAATTTAGTAACTACTTGTTTGCTACAGGATTTATAGGGAAATAGTTTTAGCTGACTTTAATGGTCGAGGTATGATTGCACTAGAAATATATTTAAAAAGTACTGATGAGTCTATTGGTGTTTTAAGTCAATAATTGTGAAGAACAAAATTGGAGATCCCATTAGGGCCAAGGCTCTTCTTACAATCGAGCTTCAGATGTATATTAACACCAAACACTAGTGCTAACATCCAATAAAATATTCTGTCAAAGCAGAAATGTGAAATGCAACAACTATCGCAACAAGATATCGATTTATAGTATTCTGTAAAAAAGTTATCAATCACTGCTGGTTTACTAACACAATCAACCCTATAATGATGAAGCTTTGCGGTCCATTACATTTTGGGAGGATAGATGTGCAGAATTTGGCATGAGTTGAAGTCATATTTTTAGTCAGAGTTACGTTAAGGTACTTGATTTTAGCTTCTAACATATATTTTTTAAACTTGTCTTTAGAGCTTCAAAAAAGCGTTATCTGCCGAGGCTGCATTGCATTTCGTACAGACGCTTCCTGCTTGTTTCCGCAAAAACTGTAAGACCTCTCGTAATCCAGGGTTACGAAAGATTTTTATTCGTCTTTGTAACATATACAAAATTGTTCATACATTTATCCACAAGAAAGTTGAAATGACTGAGGAGCGCATTGGCATCTGCGTGTGTACTCATAGCACAAAATATATCGAAACAAAAACTAAGTTTATCATCTATATCTACATCGTCAGTCCTGTTAGAATGAATTACCGTGAAGTGTTTATGGTATATATGGTTGACAGGAAGTTTGAGGGCAACATAACTGCTTTGTAATCGAAAATTACTTCAAATTGCTTCGCGATATTAACCTAGGTTTGTGAAGCTGTGACTAAAATAATAAGATGAAGAATAGAGTCATATCTGGTGTTAACTTTAACAACCTTATTTAAGTAAAATGACAGTACCAAATCTACGAGAGCATCTCAAATGACACTCGCCAAGTAAGATTAACTGAATAATTAGTGAGGTTCTATTTCTGAATGTAATCGTAAATATCTTAGTTAACTTGAAGGGGAGTTTGAGGAGCTCTATAAATTCACAACAACGAACTTTTCGATGTGCATCTTGGACCATAAAGATTCAGTGTTAGGTAAATTAGAAAAAATAGAGAAGATAAGGCCTCTAAGAAATAACACAACACTCCCGCCTCTGGGAGATCTATCACATCGTTCTACATTGCAATTAGGAACGGTGAATTCACTATCAAGGATGGCATCGTGTAATCTGGTTTCTGTTACACATATTACGCGTGGTGAATATGAAGATGCAATAAAGGAAACCTCATTAGACTTGGGGAAAAGGATTCTAGCAATAATGGTGATTACAAAAAACGGTTTATTTTTATGTGTGAATTTAACACGTCGAGATTGTGCCACAGAAAGAAACTTTTCAAGTATGTGATTTGTTGCATTCCACTAGTATTGAACGCTATCAACATGGGCGGGGTCGTAAAGGAGACTAACTTTGGCGCCATTTTTACTCAATTCAGCATTACGGAAAAAAAGCACTTCACAAATATTATGGACACGTGGTAAGAAATCTTCGTCGAAAAGGATCCGAGAGCCCTGAAGTTTCGAGGCATTTTTGAGGATGCGACTTTTATCTCGAAAAAATCTTAAATATTACAGGTCTGGTATTACCTTCTACAAACGAACCAAAGCGATGACAGCGTTCTATGTCATTCAAAGTTACAGAAAAATTCGAAGACAGCAGCTTAGATCTCTTAGCAAGTAACAACGCGAGAACAATAGTCAGTATCGTCATTCTTATTTGTAAGCTGAGTGACGGCTGTCTTGAGAGCAGCGCTTTCTTTCAGAGATTGCACTTGCCTGACAAAATCAGATGTCTGGGACAAACCTGACACGATTTGAACCAGACGGGTTTTGCAGCCATCAAACCTTGCATCTGTGTTCTCTTGTCTATATTTATAAGGAGATCTACATCTATTTGCGTTTGTCCAGCATGAATTTGCTGAAAAAAGCCTGTGTATCAGGGCCAGGGTTAAGCTCAGCATCAAGACATTGTTTATCATGGACAGGGTTAGACCAACACCACCTAGAAGAGAGAAGGCCTCTGCCCGCCGGCGTGACGTCAGGCAACGGAGATCGTTATGGAAGTCGGTTTCACCGCGCAGGGTTATTGTAGGCGCTCGCTGTCCCCCGCAATACCATGCAGATGGTCGCGCTATGGCCGCAGATTCTAAATTTCAGCTATCGCAACATATGATGTGCAATAGCTAATCGTTCTGAATTCGAATGCTCAAGCAAGAAACCATACAGAGTTGATTGCCGCAATATTGTTTAAGTGCCATGCTTTGCATGATCAGATGTGAGCATTTTTACCGAACCTTCCTGAAATGATTACCATAGATGGAAATTGTTTCTTCTTTAAATTTGTTCAGCTCAATTACACTGACAAAAATAATCCCTGGAGAAGGGGAACAAGAGGGACAAAGGACAAACACAAATCTCCAAATACAGCTAGATGACTGGTGAGCGACTGAAAAATCCGCCTGGTCCGGGTTTGTGTTTGTCCTTTGTCCCTCTTGTTCAACTTCTCCAGGCATTATTTTCGTCATTCTTGTCCAGCTCGCTTGCACCTTGACATTTAGTTGCATTATAATCAATTACACTGTCAAGCAAACATAAAAATTAACCATTACATTGAAACAAAATGTGATTAAAATGTTTTCACTGTTTTGTGATGAAGAGGTAAGACACAGGTTGAATTTAGAGAAGGCATAGTAATTTCTGGAAAACCAAAAATTTAATTGCACAAGCTAAAACATATTAACACTTTAAAATGCACAATAAAGCATTACATTGTGCCAGTAAATGAATGACGTCAATATTATTAACATATAAAACATTGGTCATCAGGTTGGTGGAATGAAACTCACAAACAACATGTATTCACACACGCAGTCGCATCTCAAGCTTTCACTGCCTTAAGCTTTCCCTTTTCATTTTTCGCGAATAATTTGATATTTTCCTCATTACACAGGTTGTTGCGCATTGTGTTTGTCGCAGCACTCAAAACACGGTGCATGAATTTATGGGGTGCATGCATGTAGTCACAGAGATCTAAGCCTTCAACGTCATCTAGGATAGCAGACACAATAGCAACATGTGCCTCTCTCTGCATAGGCAGGCTGAAGAATAAGTTGGAAAACAATAGCTCCTGAACTTATCTAGCACAATTTCTGTGACAAGAACAGCATTTACTACAACAGCTCACGGGAATCTTAATGCACCTCTTGACATGCTCGTAATCAGAGCATTTTTTTCAATGCCTACCTTTGCGCCTTTTATTACAAGGCTGTCTCTGGACAGGGCACACAACAGGTTCCTTAGAGCTGCGTGGGTACAATACCCAGCTACTTACATTACAGCTGGAAGTCATGATGCCTATCTTTTCAAAGTCACATATCCGAAACAATGATATCAAAGTGCTATTTCAATGAATTTGCCCCAGGTGGGCAACATCCCACGTCAGAAAATACAAGCCTGGAAGGTCAAGCACGTTCTCTAATCGCATTTTTTTATATTCATAACTTTACCTGATTGACACATGATAATGTGCGCCACACAACTGACAATACTTCCCGAAACGGTCTTCAAGACAATCAATCTGAACTTTTTCCAGTTTAAGATACTGCATTCCAAGTTCCTCTAGGCAATACGCAGCAATATCGTGCAGGGCGTGAGCAGTGTGGCAAAAAGTTGTGTGGGTTTCTCGCGTCAACTGACCGGCATTATGCATCAAATGTACTCAGTATTCCAGCCACTGCAATGTGCTCTTCTGAACCAACAATTGAGAACATGTCTTAGAGGTTACAGCTCTCTGTAGGTCATCCCTCAGCCGCTGGCCCTTGTTTGGTGTTTTCACGTTAACGACGTTCCATCATGTGAAGATCATATTGATGTACTAAGCTGTTGCAGCAGCGCGCTAAAGTCTACTAGCATGAAGTGATGAGACAGTAGAGAAGTTAAAGTTCCGCAATGCTAACTTCACAGTCTGCCTTTCTATGTTAGGTGGGTTCAGTGCCTTCAACGATTGTGTTGGTACCAACTTTAAAAGCTCATTCTGTTCAGATTCGTGCAACTGGCATAATGTGCTAAAAGACCCCGTCAGAATTTCAGGTCTCTGCACAGCACGTTTTCGGTCTGGGAAGTACATGCTTCTCCCAGGTTACCGCTGATAAATCGAGTTGTTTGTAACACACTTCAGCAAAGGAACAGGGTCGACAACGAAACATAAAATACGTGATGGATCAGTTGGGTGCTGATGAACAATCTTTAGGTCAGGAGGGTTAGAAAAAATACCATTGTTTTGCGATTGATCAAATTGTTGTCCGAAATGGCTGCAATGTCCTTAAACCCTGAGGACTCTAGCTCCACAGGAAGCATTCGTGGAAAGTCGTGTAACGTCTTAGCATCTATCTTAGCGACGGGCATAATGTGCATATCCACTGTGCGGCTGGAAAGTAGACTTGAATCATGAAAACGTATGCTGTCTTTGCTGGGCTTGCAGTGTTAATTGCAGCACCTTTTACAGAACCAGCGTTGAAATCAAAGTACGAGTGAAGGTGAATTTCATCCATCATTCACATAAGTTTTTATGTCCTTCTATAATTTTAACGAGATGTCTTATCATATGAGAGAAAACCTGATACGTGTTGTTCTGCTGCTGGTGCTGATTTGGTAAGTGGAGCATACCCATTTCACTGTATCGGAAGGCGTCAATTTTACCTTCTGATAATTTCTCAGGAATATGTACGCGTGTGGCCGGAGAGTAAATATCAGACTTGTGAACACCAGCACGTCTCGTGGACACTGCACAGCTTTGCTAAGCGCGAGATCTACTTGACTTTTCAAAACTTCGACTACTTCCATATGCCATCCAAGGAGCAGTTGATGGTTGGTCATCTCGAATCAACTACTCCGGCAGTGACGACACCATTCCAAGCAGCTGGTGTGTCCGTTGCACGCCATCAGCAGAGTGATCAGTATACATCTGTTGACATATTGAAGCACATCTCTTTACTCCCTTATATACTGCAAGTGTGTAGGAACATTGAGACCACCAAGGTTCATAACACGTGCTTCACCTGTATACACTTCAACACACAGGTCACTTGTCGCTGTCACTGGGAACCCACAGCTGGGGCACGTGTATCAGTGAGGTCCAGATAAGATACCTCAGAGTGTCTGTTGTACAGTTCAGTGTACAGTCCAGAAGTGAGGAGCGTGGAGGCTTGGAAGAGGTTCAAGGAATCCAGAGAAACTTGTCATTTTATGGGTATTGTTTTGTAGCTCCTTTTCGTCTATATACGCACTGGGGCCTCGTTGAGTGATGCGGCTCCCAAGCGTTTTCTTTTCTTGTCTTGTGCCTCCCAAGCTGACGTTCTCGTGTGAACAAGTTATCCGGGGCAATTTGGAAACTTACTCGGTACTGCGAATGTCGTGACGTGTTTGTAGCTTGATGTTATAATGACGCTGCTTGGAGCGAAATATTTCGAAAAAACTACGCCGACTTTACTTAACAAGATAAACAATTTAATCAGACGTTTAATTTAAAAACTGCACTCGCCAAAACGAAAACAAAAGGGACGTGGCGAAGGCCACGCATGCGACAAGAGCGAAGACGGAACTCGTAGACCATTGTTGGAATACGGGTAACAGTTTCGACTTTGATAATGCGTCCACTCTGGCGCGTGAACAAAGGTGGGGTCCACGCAGGTTCGTGGAATCATTGTTCATTCGAACTGACTCATCGGCTTGAAACTCAAACCACGGCCCCGTCCACGATGTGTACGCGGACTTGCTTAAATAGGACCGTTGAAGTGTGTTTCGCTCATTCCTGCTTGAAGGGTTACTGGTGATGTTTTCCGCGTGGGAGACGAAACGTTTGATTAAGTTGTTCATCTTGTTAAGTAAAGTCGGCGCAGTATTTTGATAATTACGATTCCCGGCTTTTGGAATATTTTTGCATTCATTCGCACCTTGTACGGCCCTGCTGCCTTGGGCAACTTGAAAGAATACTTCAACCAGTCCACAAGATCGTCCGCCTGGAATGCTATCAACGCTTCGACCGTGAGTGCCTGAACCACAACGTGATTCCTCATGGTCTGCAATGTCGCCTCCGGGTCGACACACCCTATGGAAGAAAACTGGCCCAAAACTTCAGCCGCGACTGCCTCAAAGCACGGATGCTGGACAACAAGCAGAAACTCATCGACTGTCGGCACCGGCTTGTTACAGCTGAGAAGTTCCTACGACGGACTCTCCAACCTGACGACATGCACCACGTGTTCGGTGAACGAAAGCAAGCAGAAGAAATGGAAAAGGTCAAGTGCACGGATACCCATGACAAGAAACTGTCCCAACTAATTCTGAAGGTCCCCACACCACCGCCATCAGAGGTCTATAACTTGTCACCGAAGGAGCTCTCCGCTGGTCATGTAAGTCTTCTTTCAAGAAAGGTCTTGATTTCGCTCCAGCCCCACGTGTAGTTCCCAAAGAGACTTTATAGTCGAAATTGAGGAGGCCATTCGTCACCTGCAGGATACGACCGGGATTGATCTGGCCCGCCGCCGCATATCGACTATGCTTAACAATGCTAAATAATGCCATAGAATCTGAGCAAGGTGGAGCAGTCAGCACTACGGGATCTTAAATTGTATCAATCAATTATCATTCTTACAGCTGATGGGGGGAAAGGCACTGTAATACTCGATAAAGAATTTTACTATAAAAAAATGCAGGTAATTCTTGACGACACAGCGCATTTTGTGATGTTACCACGGGACCCCACTCCTAAATCTGAGAGATCACTTGCTGATCACCTTCGTGATCTAAAAAAAAAAAGAAACGCCTAGACGATACGCACCGTCGTCTTTTTTCGTCTGACAGATCTACACTAAGTGTGTAGTCTCCCCAAAATTCACAAACCCGAGTGCCCGTTGCGTCCCTATTGTTTCATTTATTGGTTCTCCAACGTACAATCTGTCAAAATATCTGGTCGAGACTCAT
The DNA here is from genome assembly GCA_037355805.1 of Ixodes ricinus. Classification (NCBI taxonomy): domain Eukaryota; kingdom Metazoa; phylum Arthropoda; class Arachnida; order Ixodida; family Ixodidae; genus Ixodes; species Ixodes ricinus. The sequence continues at coordinate 8,199 of JAZHYW010052132.1, forward strand.
CACTCCGGTCACGGGAAAAAATGGCTTAACAGTGCGTAATTCCCAAGAATTCGTGGGCCTGGTTCGGGATCACGTCCTAGACGAAGACGACATAATGGTTTCATTTGATGTTGTGTCCTTGTTTACGAATGTTCCCACCTCTCGGGCTGTTGAGATTGCCAAACACGCCTACGTAGGGATGACAGCCTCCCCTCACGCACATCGTTAACGGTGGAGGATATTGTAATGTTGCTGCGTTTTTGTCTTAAACAGTTGCATTTCACGTTTCGCGGACAAATTTATCACCAAATTGAAGGATGTCCAATGGGTAGCCCAATTTCTGTTACAATGGCAAATCTTGTTATGGAGTATGTGGAGAAGCATGTCCTTGAACAGAATGCGTACCCGATAGGGTTATACAAGCCTTATGTGGACGACACCTTTGTAATTTTAAACAAGGACCATTTTGCTGACTTTCACTTTGCTTTAAACATCGTTGAATCATCAATCCAATTTACACATAAAGTTGAACAGAACTGTGCGCTGCCTTTTCTGGATGTTAATGTGTTCCGAAATAGTACCGGTCGCTTAGATACAACAGTGTACCGCAAAGCTTGCGACACTGGCAACCGCTTGAGGCTTTAACTCACATCATTCTGTCGAACATAAAAGGGCCGTCGTAAAACCCTACTACATCGGTCTGAACGCATTTCTTCTAATCCTCAATTGCGCACTTCTGAGGATGCTGTTTTTGTTGACCTGATGACGAAGCGGAATTATCCTAAACGTTTTACTGATAACACGCGCAAACAGATGGGACAAATAAGAAGTCAGGACAATGGACGACTTAGGACAGGGCAAGTGAAAATATCCTATTTGAAAGGTGTTTCTGAATCTATTCGCAGGGCCCTCGCCCCTTTGGATGTCTGCACAGCTTTCAAACCCCATCGTAAACTACGTGACCTCATTTCTAAACCTAAAGACTACACCCCCCACCTCCCCAGAGTCCCAGTGCGGTGTTGTGTATAAAGTGAACTGTCTAGACTGTGACGTATCCTACATTGGTGAGACAGGCCGGAGGCGCTGCACTCACCTAAACGAACACAAAAGGGACGTGGCGAAGGCCACGCATGCGACAAGAGCGAAGACGGAACTCGTAGGCCATTGTTGGAATACGGCCGGGTTACAGTTTCGACTTTGATAATGCGTCAACTCTGGCGCGTGAACAAAGGTGGGATCTACGCAGGTTCGTGGAATCATGGTTCATCCGAAGTGACTCATCGGCTTGCAACTCCAAGCGCGGCCCCCTCCCCGATGTGTACGCGGACATGCTTAAATAAAACCGTTGAAGTGTTTTTCTCTCATTCCTGCTTGAAGGTTTCACTGATGATGTTTCCCGCATGGGAGACGAAACGTTTGATTATATTTTTCATCTTGTTAAGTAAAGTCGGCACAGTTTTTTTTATCATTTGATTCCCGGCTTTTGCAATATTTTTGAAATATTTTTCGCACAGCTGCAAGAAAAAGAATATGTTATGATCACAAATTTCGTAAAAGAAACGACAAAAGAAAAACGAATTCGTGCCTTGCTCTGATAGCTAGCGTTTTGCGAGAAACAGACACGTGTTTTGAACACCACCGCTCGTCATTGGCTAACACTGGCTAACACTGAAACACCAAACGTAGTATATCAGAAGCAGCAATCTCACCACAGTGTACTTTGTCGAAATAAAGTCCATCAGAGGGACAGCTTGTGCCCAAGCTGTCCGCCGTAGATGGTCAGTCGGAAACAAGTGAACTCTTACACTGGGTCCATCTGCGTAGTTAGACTTGCAGTGGGGAGCACAACAGCAGCCAGGCATCCCGACAGCTTCGTTATGCGGGAAGACTCAGAAAAACAGTGTAAAATATGCTAAGAACGGCAAACGTTAACAGCGAAAATAACCGAAAGAACACGAGGACACCGCGCTGACTTGTGTTTGGGGATGGATAGATGGATTATATTGGCTTTGCCTTTGTATCGGTTGGTAGCTTGCGCCACCACTCCCGAGAGAATTCTTTCCTCAGGCACTTAAATACCCAATTTATTTGTTTCTAAATCCCTGTCACTATCACCGTGCCGGGGGAATGATCCACCTGTCTGACCTCTGTGGGATCGGGAAAATACTAAATAAAAAGAAGGAAAACGCAGCCTCGCCTTTTCCTCGCGGCGATAGAGTCGCCAATTTTTCTCTGGTCAACATTGTTGGGGTTCTTTCCAAAACACAGACCCACTGAGATACAGGGGTCTTGGTTGAGCCTTTGGGCTGGAGCCACGGGGGAGGAGTCCTAATTTCCCTCTGTCCTCCCTGTCTCCAGTTGTGATAGTTGCTTTTAACAATTTCTGTTTTCCCTAGTTTCCCTACACCAATTCTCTAACCTTATTTTTGTTACCTCAACCCTTTGATAATCCATCCTTCCCTCTTCTTCACTAAAACCCCGGGGCCCCTCTGCGCCCGTTCTACCCTCAGGGAGGGCAGGTTTAAACCTCTTGCATTTCAGAACCAGGTTTTCTATAGTTTCGCTCTCCGTTCCATATATGCAACAAACTGTATCCATATATTCGATTTTTGGCCTATAAGACTTAGTTCTCAGTACCACTGTTCTGGCCTCAAACAGTGAAGAGCATCAGTTTCGTTCCTTATTTCATGTTGTTGTAACCTACCACGCAGCACACCAGTGTTGGTCTGACATTGGCATAACATTGGCAAAGACCTGCCTCAATATTGGACAATGTTGGCAGCGCTACCTATCCAACTTTGGCCCAGTCATTTGAACCAATGTTGGGCCATTGTTCAGCCATCGTTCCAGCCAATGTTGGCCCCATCATTAGAACCGATGTTGGGCCATTGCTAAACCATGGTTCCAGCCATTGGTGGTCCCATTAGCAAAGACAGTCGTAGTATTTGATAATACTGGAAGCGCTACCCAATCCCATGCTGGCCATCATTGGTGCTGATATTGGGTCATCGTTGCACTTGCCCAGCTGTTTGCAAAAGGAAGGTAAACAGGCACAAGAGATTGTTTAGAAATGTCCTAGAAGTTCATTAAACACACCTGATTCTGTAGACAAGTACAATCTAAGCAATTCGTAGTATGTGAAGACGAACTACTCAGCTGTTATACAACCGAGAATTGTAAAGCAATCAACAACCAGGGTAATTATTGGGTAGTGTCCAGTCTCCGGTGGCTAGCAGAATTTTCCCCGAAAATCGACATGTAGTTGCCCCTCATTGGCGGTGCAATCAGTTCATCGAACGACGTTTCATCGAAAGATCGTTTCATTAACACGCGATGTTTCATAAAAAAAACTCAAAATAGCTTCTTTTTTTCTGTAATAAGCAGCTGGAGACTCACCATGAAGCGGCGTGAAAGGATGGGCTGTGTCGGTGAGCAAACGCCTCAGGAATATACGCACGACAAAATGCCCCTAAAACGTGCAATTCGCGTAAAGAATGTCGATGAAACGGTAATGTTGACAAAACGTGTGTCCATGAAACATGTATCCACGAAAAGGTGGCCGAGGAATGGAACGCAGGGAGAATAGAAAATTCAGCATTCCACCTGCAGTGGTGACATGATTTGAAACAGCCAATGGCAGGTGACTGCTGGTAGAGTTTCTGGGAAATTATTTTCCCGGCTGCCAGGAGACAAACACTGCCTGATTCTGAGAGGTAATCCGGAAGAGCACCCGTAGAAGAACGATCACTTGTCCCGAAGTAAGTTGCAGCGCACTTGCGTTGATGATACCGGACTTGAAAGGTGTAATCCGAGATATATGTCGACACGGGCACGGCAGAACAGCCACCCAAACACAAAAACGAGAAGGAAGGTGTCCGTGAAGGTTCAACACAATGTAGCACAAGCTGTCATTTACCGAAGCGAACGCTAAACGCAACACATAAATCTCTTGGGCTTCTTTGAAGATATCGCTTGTTGCCGACATACGGGTAGAACGTTTCCAACGAGATACCATTTACTACGGAAGCGAAATCCACAGCAGCCACGCAGAGCGCACCACGCGCCAAACTATGTCCTGCAAGCAGGCATTCTGAGATTCTCACTGACTAATCTGTCATCTGTCAAACCACTTGATCACGCGTCTGCCATTACTCGCGCACACAGAGCGGAGTCAAGTGATAAAAAGTCTACGGTTGGTAGGTCTGGCGATTGCTCACCTTCTACAACGCTTTCAGCTTAGGGCGATAGAGAAAAAGAAAGAAGGGTAGAAAGGCAGCAGCTTCTTCAAGGGCCAAAACGGAAGTGGACACACAAAATGCTTATTTTCAGAGGCATCCCAACATTTGAACCCAACGACAGGATTTATCACTTGGACCCAACGTTGATAGTGCAGTGAATGCTAAGTGTGGCCTTGGGCTTCTGACAGGTGCCGTGTTCTGCCTTATCATCAGCTTCGAGAGCTGTAGTCACGTGACCCTAACCGGAAACACGATTGACCTAAGGCACGCATAGCGTCTATTCTGCTTTCCATTCCGAGTGAATAGGACAGCTCTACGAAGGCCAGCGTTTGAATTTCCAAAGAAGCTGTCCAGCTTAAAAGTCACGCAAAACGATGGACGTTTGAAGATACTAAGTTTACAGCGTATAACTCACGTTATAATTTTAAATGAAAAACTAAGCGCTACTATTTTTTGCGCACGATGTCCGCAAATCTATATATTTTACCAATACATTTAAAATTATATGTTTACACTGTTAGGTTCACGTTTTTAAACTTCAGAAATTTTACGAAAGAGTTTCACACACGATGACTCGCCGAGGCTCGCAGACAAAAGGTGGCGATGCTGCACAGGGTACGCAGGGCCCAACGGCTACACAACCATTCGAAGGGCAAAGGATTTGCGACGACAAAGTAGCGTCTTCCATGTTCAGTAAGCTAACGGTGTTCGAGACTCCCCTCGCTCACATTTCTGCAGAGCGAGCGCGGCCGGCGTCACCAAGGCGCAGTTGGCTCTCGCGTCGCGATTGTTGTGTCGGTTCTCTGCCTACACTGAGGACATGTGCACTGGCAGTCCAAACAGCCCTCCGACACTTCATTCAAGTCCAATAGAGGACTTTAAAGCGCGATAGACTGTCGTAACAAGAGTATAACTCATTTCGGTAGCTGCGTAAGCAACTGCTTTATGTTCGCTGACGGCTCTGTCGACAGCGATGAAATATGCACAGAAATGTTAAACATCAAAAAACACTACGCAGGAAGAAATACAAACATGGCAGGAACACGGACAAAGTAGAAGAGGTTAACGGTACAAAATGATTATACTTACAAAATACACTGGAAGAGACAGAATTAATTTAACCTGAAAAACGGAAGATTAAGATGATGTCAACGCAGAGGTAAGGCAATGCGAAGAGAGAACAGCCGAAAAAAACTGCAATAGCCCTATTGGCAGCTAAGGACGTTTTTTTTGTTTTTATCGCGGTTATAAAGCACCGGCGACGTACGCCCTGTAAAGCTGGTTAACTAAAATTATCTCCCTGAGCGACCGCATGAATGTCTCTCTTCCACTTTCCTACGTCTGCAGTGCAAAGAGAAGGTTGCGGGTCTATAGCCTAGGCTAGGTGTCTCAAGAACACGGCCCGCAGGCAACCGGCTACTAGTCCCGGTTGTTATGTCTTGAGCCCTAGGAAGCCTAGGAAAGGCTTGCGCCTTAGTGACATCATCTGGTCAATTCAATTTTATTCCAAAAGTAGCTGTACTCTTTTAACGCATTCACACAGTTCATAAATATCTGGTTTTTTTTTGCAATTTATTTCGTTTTCATTTTTCGCTTTCAAGCTTTCTGTAACTTACAACAATTCCGCAATTAGGCTGCAAGTACGAGGTTTTCTTTGAATGATGCATTTCGGCTGCACGGATTCTCGATCAGCAGAAGCGACTGCAAAAGATGAAGCGCTACGAACTCGGGATTCTCCCCTTAAAAGGATATCCACATTTAAAGACAAATATTTGTTCAGTGTTGTAGTCAAAATCGTCGGGAAAGCAAGAACTGTCAGATTAACTGATTGTTTTAGATGCATGTTGAGCGTAACTATTTCCGGAGTGAATTCAGCAACGAAAACTACAGTATACTCACTCTATTGTTCTAATAAAAATGCCCACAGGTTGGCGGGGTGGTGTAATTTTACTTTTGGTCATCACATCATGTCAGGGCTAAAAGTAGTCATATGAACAAAGCAACTTTAAAGATGTCACCAGCAAAACCTGTGCGCGAGGTCTCTTCTTTTATGAAGAGACCTCGCGCTTCTGTATTCCATGTCACATGGAATACAGAAATTCCGATGAATAAAAATAACTAAGTTTAGGTTTTCTTACAAGGTCAATCTCATTAAGATATTTTTATTAGAAAACGCGTAAACAATTGTCAAACTTTGCTAAAATGATCAAAAGAGACAATTCAAATTTAAACGAATATTCATTTTTTTAATAGGCTATTAAACGATTTTGAAATTGTTACCAAAGAATGCTGGCGCAATAGTTTAATAGGTGACGAAATAGCGTTCTTACGGAATCTCGCAAGGGTGGACGAGCCCTCACTGTTGAAGAAACAGCAAGGCATTACAGAGAGGAGTGGAATAATACATCAATATAAAGTGAACATTCAAAACAAAGCGCAAAAAAAACACAAGGTACAGAATTGCTATGGAACATTATTGAAAACACCAGTTAGTGGCGGTTTTGAAATAAGCAGCGCCAGTGAGTGAGACTACGGATGCGGGAAGGCGATTCCAGTCGGCGGAAGTCAGGTGTAGGAAGGCATAAAAGGTGGAGGTGATGCAGTAACGGATTCATACTTTTAGTGGATGATCGGTGCTCGGCGATATGTATGGCGGTTCTGGAAATATTGAGGTTCGAAGTGCTGGGTTAGAGTGATAAATCTTGTGAAATAAGCAGAGGTGAGCTATTTTTCTACGAGCGGAAGGTTGGGTAAATATAGAGACGCTTTCATGGAGATGACGCTGGCTGCACGGTGATAGTTAGAAAGTATAAAACGTGCTGAGCGAATTTGAATGGATTCAATGGATGATGCTAGGGATACACCAGGGTTCCAGATAGAGCCTTTATATTCAAGTTTGGTTCTCTCTAAAGTTTTATATAGGAGAAGTTTAAGTGAAACAGGGACAAGGGAAAAGTTGCTTCTGAGATAGCCTAATAAGCGATTAGCGTTGTTAGTGATATATTCGACATGGATGTTCCAGGAGAGATCGTTAGTTATATGAAAATCTAGATATTTATAGGTTGAATTTAGAAAGCAAGGTGGAGGTGTAAATAGATTAGGAGGGACAAGTGTTATTTTGACGGGATACTCTCATGGATCTACATTTAAAGATGTTAAGTTCCATAAGCCAATTATCGCACCAGCGGGTGGCGTTGTTGATATTGTTCTAAAGAGCAGATATGTCAGAGTCGTTAATGATTTCCTTATAAATTACACAGTCATGAGCGAATAGGCATAATAGAAGAGGATATATGCGTGGGAAGATCGTTAATATATATAAAAAATAAAAGTGGACCTAATACGGAACCTTGTTGGACACCGGATTTGGCACGTGAGGTTGAACAATTAGTTGCGTAAGCGTGAACAAATTGGTAACGGTCTGATAAAAAACGATTCTATCTGAGCGATTACATTGAGATCTGTATTAAGTTTACGGAGTTCATGAAGACGCAGCGCGTGAGGAACCTTGTCGAAAGCGTTTGAGAATTCAAGAAATATGCCGTCGGTCCTGGAACCCCGGTCAAGTTTTACGTGAAGGTCATGAGTAAAGGTTAGAAGCTGAGTTTCACATGAATAAAACGTTTGAAATCCATGTTGCGCTGAGTTAAAAAAGGAGTTGGAGTCTAGAAAATTGAAAATGTTAGTATAAATGATGTGCTCAAAGGTTTTACAAGGAATGCTCGTTACAGAAATGGGTCAAAAGTTTAAAGGGTTATGCTTATCGCCCACTTTGTGGAGAGGGGTCACTTTCCCACCTTCCAATCTTTTGATAATTCTCCTTGTTCAAGTGATTGCAAAAATAATTTAGATAAGATAACGCATGAGTACATATTAGTGTTTTTTTCAAAACTTAGCATTAATATTATCAGTGCCTGCTTTCGTATTGGTTTTAAGGTTTTCGATAAGGTTAGATATACCTTCAGAGTCTATGATAACAAGAAACATGGGCTAAAAAATCATAAGTTCTAAATACTGGACAATCTGAGGTTACCGTGCATGAAAAAGATCCAACAAACACATCATTTTACACAAAAGGACACGAGTTCACTGGGCACCTCCTCTCCATGGGTGTCCCTAAGTACTATGCCAGAACTAGAAGGAGGGTTAATTTTTTTTTGTTTTAAATTGACGCAGATTGTTAAGTAACATTGACGGCAGCGTATTGTTAAAGTAATGTAATTTTGCGTCTTCGACTGCTTTCTTATATACGTTAGCTGCAACATGGTAGGCTTCCCAGCGTTGTAGATTGTCCGATGGCTTTGCAGCAAGAAATAGTCGCTTCTTTTTATTTTACAGCTTTTTCAGTGTCACGCTGTACCATGGAGATTCTGGTGAAGAAGATACCACGCGAAGGGGAACATGTGTGTTCAAGAGTGACATAACTTTTTCTTTAAATAAACATCGAGTTATCATCAACTGAGCGCTCAGAAAAAACAAGCTATATATTCCGCCTAGAAAACTACAAAGTTCATTGTTGATTGAGTCAAAATCAACCTTATCATAGTCAAAAAATGTTTTCGTGTGCTTGGACTCATTGCGTCCGGGAATGTCTAACAAGAAATGTAATAGGGAAGGATCACTAAGTTCGGGCATGTAAGTTAACGAGGAGATCAGCTCAGGCGATGTTGTTATTATGAGGTCAAGCACAGGAGCAGTTGTCGAAGTCGTACACGTCGTTTTATTAACAGTTTGAGAAAAATTGAAATCTAAACAATGATTCAAAAACTCACTACATTCGGAAGAAAAGTGACTAAGGTTCGCACCCACATGTGACCATATCATAGATCGGTAGTTGAAATCACCAAACAGTGGTATCGGTGCATTCGAGAAACGAAAAGTGACTGCGTTGATCGCGTCGTGATGATTCGTTATAAACGCGGTATTGCTGGAGGGAGGGCGATAACACACCCCTAAAATATTTTTTTCTTTAACTGGAGACCAGCTTATAGCAGCTCGAGTTCTGAAACAATATTGATGTGAAAAAATGGTACATTTTCTGCTACCGCGACCAACACCCCGCCACCCCTTCTTTCTTCCCTCTCGCGACGATAGAAGTTGAAACGTCTCTGACAGTGCAAAATTTCACAGTTGCGTATCTTACTGGACAACCATGTCTCGCTTAACACGCCAATATCCGCGTTAGAAGAGTCCACAACTGAAGACAGATCATCCTGATTATTCATAATGCTTCAAACGTTTGTAGAAAGAACAGAAATATTATTATCAGGCAAAGTATTGGTAGTAGCAGCCTCACCCCTCCTAGAACGTTATGACGAAGCTGAAGCTTGATTAGGATTTACGTCGTCACATTCAGATGATTCAAGATCCGGCTGACGAGCGGAAGCACGTTTAATAATTCCGGCGTTACGTTCAGGAAAATTCTGTACTGGCCCGCGAGAGTTCAATTGACTGACACAGTCTGTTTGACGCACATAGATACAGCACTTATTTCCAACGAGAAGTTTGTCAAGGCGCAGCTGGTGAAACGTTCTTTTTCAGGAACAATTTCGCCATCGTTCCAAGAAATATCTCGACTAGTTGAAATATCTTATACATTTGGACGGTTTTAGCGCAGACATATGAAGAAGTGTCTAACTACCAACTAGCCCAGTTATCAACCCTTTTACAATTAAATATCTTATTATTTCAGTATCTACAAGAGCATGATTTTGTTAACCTTAAATAAAAATAAACACAAAACTAAAGCGTCAGGCGAACACAATGAAGTAGATCATTAAATAAAAATAATAAAAAAATAACGTGGCATGAAGACAACAAAGCCGATGTCATACAGATTTGTCCTAGAGCAATCAAATAAGCTCGGCTGAGAGAGTCAGCGGCTGGTTATCTTCACAATTCAGAAGTGTGCATTTCTCAGTTTCAATTACGTTATGAGGAATCTCTGGCGATAAAGTTTTACACTGTTGTAGACCGTTTTAACCGCTTTGAAGGAAGAAAAGCCGTGTCCTGCGATTTCAGATAACGTGTCAAATCAGTGGCATCGATGGCTTTAAACACTAAGTTTGCTTTTGTCCCTCACTCTGAAGCGCAAGATACTTTGTGGCCCTGTGCCCCTACATAATGACGATAATGACGAATTGATTTTGTATTTAATAATTCTATATAATGGTGGATTTAGAGACGTTTCTTATCTTTGTTACTACTAACTCTAGAATTTTCACAGTCTTGGGCTGATTCAAAATTATATGTTTATCAGAAGATTGACAGAAATATTTCTGCACATAAAAGCGGTACCCATGTTTCCGTGTTTTTTTTTTAAATTTGTTACTCGCAATCGGGCGTACAGTTTTTTTATTAAAACAAGATGCGATTATATTATGGTTTTTCAAAAGAATAAACTGTCCCAATCGACGAAAACACTGGGCCGCTACGCATACGTTAGAGTCACATACATTGTATGGACAAAATAGAGGACATTTTAAAGATAAACACAATATTACTGCAGAATAGCACTTCGAACCAAGTTATTTCCAGCCAGGTGCCATACAAACTTAGCCAAGTCAAATATTCGCACTACTTGATCATGCTGAGAAACGCCTCCGGAAAGCGATGTTCTGAGCCAGCGTACGAATGACGAGTATGGATGATTCGAGGCTAGTGCAGTCACTAACTTCTTGCGTACTGTAGCTCAACACATTCCGGTATTTTTCAGTATAATTCAACAAGAGTAAACGTTCCTGCTTTAGGCTGTGGCATGTTTGGAAGCATCCCCTAAAAAAATTCGGTAGTCACTTTGAAACGGATGAGCATGATCGGAAGAACGATAAGTAAAATAATTGATAAGGAAAAACAGAATTCCGAACGTCCCAGAATATAAAACAAAATCCAGAAACCCATCACCTTAGACCCGACGCTTTTGTTAGTTTTGAGAGATTTTCAAGTTTTCGTTTCTCTTCTCTTGCCTGTGAGTAACAGCCTCATGCAAAACGGTTATTTGTTTTTGGTTTCCTCATTAACCACAGAAATTACAGGGATTATTTGCTCATTATTTGTTTTAAAAAACCTTCACTTACAGCATATCAGTGTGATAAAGTGCACCCCTTAGAGGTAGCTCTGATTAAAGTTTTATAGCAATCAGCTCGTTTTGTCGTTTATACAAATGCTTTTGTGCCCGAATATCCTTCAGAAACACACTGTAGAAGGATTTATTCCTAATGTTTACTATATATCTTAGACTTTACCAAGGTCTAATTAGAGAAAAAAATATATCTAGGAAGGTAAGGAACCATGCGCACGCTATCTTAAATCGTCACTGAGATAATAAGCTTCGAAATCATGACTTTTGCAGTAAAAACATGTTTTAACTTGTAGATTATTTCTTTGGCACTATGAAGTGCCTACAGAAATGCTGGTCAATCTTTTTCTTTCAACAGACGGGCAAAGACCTGTTTCTTGAAGTAGAACTGTCAGGTTCTTTATAGTAACCAAACAAAAAGGAAGCTGAGAAGTTCGTCTGGTTTTTGATATGAAAAGAAATATATTTGCGACTAATTTTTTCCCTCTTTAGGAATCTTACGCAAAGAGAAAAAAAAACTTACTGGCAAAGAATTAAATGAAAAGAGCGTACGCCCACAGTTTGATTTGCCGAGACTGGCACTGATTTACGCTGTTCTTAGGGGCATCCCCGGTTGCAGAAGCCGGTCTCGTTTGGCTCCAGCTGCCAGCGTACAGATAGTGACCAATCGACCAGTATAGCTGTGATGGATCCGCCGGTTTGTTCTTGAGCCAGGCTTGCCGTTCAGTGTTGACGCTGGGGACAAGTCGGCAGACTTCTGTGGACAACTGCTTCACCGGTGGATTCCAGAGCCAAGCTTTTCCAAATTCGCCCGCTCTCCGCCCCGAACCTCGTCATCTTCTCCCCTCTTCTTTTTCCTTTTCATTTTTTTTTTGTAGTATCCCCGATTTTCTTCCTCTTTTTTCGTCGCCGTATTGATCACATCATTGAAACAACTAATGAAGTTGTAAAATACCGGCAATAAACATGCACAAGAAAACAACAGAATCTTGCTAAACAAGTGAAATTCACAAGTGTGCTTGACTTGCAGCGTTATGCCGGTCTTGAAAAAACTAAATGTGAATTAAAAAAATTATTTTTAGCGTGGCTGTGTGAAAATCTTGAAATTTAGTACTTCTTAATTCTTTTTTTGTTTGTTTATTTATCAAGTCATAGAAAGTACACTTTTTCATGTACTTAACACTTCTGATTTGTGCTCAGTTTTTTGTTTCTGTAAGATGAACTTAGTTCATTATAAATACACATGTAAGAAACGAGCTTCAAATCGCAGCGCTGGGGCTAGTGTTTTTTTTTTTTTCATCACCACATTATGTTTTCTTTAAAATGAATACATTGACAAACTGAAGAGGTATGAACGACTCATCAAAGGTATACAATCACTTCTTTTACACAATGAACGTGCTGTTCATGAAAAAATTTGAATGAAGGTATTTGAAGCATTGTTGTCTTTCGTTACGATAACTGGACCACTGCGTTGTGAAAATCATCCGCCAAAGTCAACGGATGTTATAGTTTAAAACAAGCCGATAACCAAACTCCTCAAACTATCCAGCACTTTGCCTCTTATAAAAAAACCGCGCCAGAAAGTTGTTTTGGAGGCATCTGTAAAAACAAAGATATATAAATGCTAAAGGAAGAATTTTGGTCTACAATGACGATCTTCTTTTTACAGGCGTGCCACGCTGCATACGAATACAGTGGGAGTGTTAGACCTAGAGAGCACACAAGGTTCAGCTATAATAACGGCGCGGGATTTGCGATGACTCATGACGGCCCTCGGGAAATTGAGTGGAAGGTGAGAAATTCCAGCGTTCTGTAATCGTTCCATAGCATTCCCCAAACAACATTGTAAGTAGCGCTATCTGTTGTTTTCTTCCCTAAACCTTTTTGCAAGAATAAGCAAAACAAATGGACAAAATGCACCAAGGTTTAGAGAAACGCAATTAATTTCTTGAAAAATTTGTATTATGTTAGAATATAGTTTTATTTAATATATCTTTATATTTCTTGATTTACCGATAAGGACACATTGTCATATTGAAGGGGTTGAAATGGGTTGAAAACATATATTTTGGAAGAAGGGGTTGAAATGGGTTGAAAAAACGGATGCTGGAAGAAACCAGAAACAAGAGTAAAATAGTCACATAAAACAAATAAAACAATCACATCGCACATATTAATCAATCACACCTCGTATACACTCAGTGAATAGAAATGACAGCTTGAAAACATTCGGGTTTAGAATAATTGAGATTGAGTTTAGTAATAATTGAAATTAAGCGAGCAAGTGAGAATGTTTCGGAATTATATACGAATGCATGAAATAATACTATTAAAAAACATGAAAGGCGGGGATGAAAGCAGAATTCTTGAGGAGATGATTACACCATACTACAAGTTTGGGAGAGAAAAAATAGAGAACTAAAAAGGTGCGGCAGACGTAAGGCTCAATTTTACTTAAGCCGAGGCGAAAATAAAGATGACAGCGCGAGGAGACCCTCTCAAAGAGAAGTCTTGTAAAACATGTGGTGAAGAAGGTATACGAGCCCCAAAGTTTGTGTAATAAGGTCTACTTTTTGGTCGATTATCTTCTTTAATAAGGTGGTGCTTGAAGGACGGGAATACTAAACACAATTAAAAGCGTGACTCTATTTACAAAAGAAAAACTGTTTTGGTATTGATATATGTTTGAGAGAGTAACCATATGCTTAATTCATAGTCAAGTTTAGGTCAAAATAGTGAGATATCCTATTTTTCTAAGTTTAGACGGAGGAGAGCAAAGATTACATATTGATTAAATTTTGAGTAATCCAGAGAGCTATTATAGGATGACAAATTGCGGTAAAGTATGATCTTGCATTGATAGATTTGAATCGACTGAAACATGAATATTATTATAAAACAGATCCATGAATCTAGAATCGAAAGTGAAGGATAACATAAAAAAACATTGTTTAGTGACTTTGCGTTACATGGGTTTATGTGAACAAGCCTAGCCACATATTTTAGTGAAGTCCTCTTTTTGATTTAATTATTCAGTTACGCTTGCGAAATTTTGGATATAAAATACAATCAATTGCGAAAACACGACTGTGGGAAGAAACAGAAGATTCAAGAATATTAATATATATGCCGAGACAATTAGAGAAGCAAGGTCGGAACCCACCGGTACACCTGAACAAACTTTAATACTTTATGAATTACTAGAATTTATGACTGTATTAGGTCCTGTCGAAAAACCAATCCTTAATCCAAAAAAGACAACACTGTTATCCATTTAGCAATGAATAAGTTTGTCAACAGAAGCTGACTGTGTACACGATCAAACGCTTTTAGAATGTCAAGACACGCATTGTCAACCTGAGAATCAAAGTTGATTGAAATGATAAAGTCATGTACATATCCTACGAGTAGAGTGTCACATAAATGCCCCTTGAAAAGTCCGTGTTGGTGCCTGCCATTAATCTGTCCCTCTTTAAAACCGTATGCCATTTGAATGAGTGTGGTGAAGCATGTTGGAAACACTTACTGTAGTGAATATAGGCTTGTAGCTTGAAAACGAGTTTCGAATATCTGACCTAGAAATTACAGGACACTTAAAATTGCTTACATGTAGGAATGCGAAAGTGTTCCTACATGTAAGCATGTGCAGAGCATCACTGCACGAAGCGGGCCACGCTCCTACGTGGTGCGACGTTGCTGAAAGCAGAGCGTAAACACGTGGTACAGAAAGGCACAGGGAGAGGGAGCGGGACTTTCCAGCGCTCTTCCCCCTCCCTACGGGCTTCCGGCCACGCCTACCACATGACCCGAAAGGAGGGAGGCGGGGGCAACCGCGTGTGCGGTACCCTCTCCCTTTTATCGACGTGCGGGCTGCAGCTTTAGCAGGAGGGCTTCTCTGTGGGGTGTCGTTCCATGGAACTATGACGCGTCGCAATCAATAGGAATGTATTGCTCATTTCGCTCATCCGCAATTTAACTGCCGTTTTTCGCTGTTACAGACAACGCCGGCTGAGCCTCATGGAACAATTAATGCTTTCTCATTAAAAGTGGGACTATTTTGCCGACCTTCCATATAGTAGGAGCTTAAAAAGTTAGCCCTGATTGTAAAAAAGATCGCGACCAAAATTATACTGGGTCTAATCTTAGTGTTTTGGCGAGTAGCTAGGTGTTTCTTTCATTACTGCCAGCTACAGAATACATTTCCAGATTTTCGGGTAGTTGCAAATCTTCGGACAAGTTCGTTACAAAATTATTTTTCTGTAGCGTACCATTAGAGTAGAAATAAGGTCTGGGATCACTTATGCCGCAGAAAAAAACTATAAAATTGGACTTTGAGAGTATAACTTCCAAATTCAGACAGCAGAGTTCCTGATGTATCTGATAACTTGATATCATTTAATGGCAGGCAATTAAGTATATAACTATATTATTTAAACTTTGTGTGCGACTTATTGGAAAGGCTAGTGTCGTAGTAGAAGCTTTAAGTTACAGAAATTTCGCGTTTCTATTCAGATTTACAATATATTGTGTGCCTGCCGTTCTTCGAAACACTCACGGTTTTCTGCTTGATTATTTCCTTCTGGACCTCAATAACAAAATTTCGCGCTCGGAGTTTGCCACCGGCTAGAATAGCACGCTTTAATATTTTGTAGCGCATTGCTAATTTAGGAACGTCACTGGAGTTGCCACCACACGTGTCGTCGACATTTCTTCGTGGTTTCTTGCCTTCCTTCCTGCCTTTAAAATAACGTTAATCCGCAAGGGTTTTATTTTTAAAGATAATACGTTTAGGCCAATCATTTCCTATACTGTACATATTACACGAAACTATTTTCGGTGGCAGGTTAAGAAGGACTTCGATGCTTTGCTTCAAGACTGAAATTCTGGCTTTGGTTGCACTTCGTCACCCGCTCAGAGAAAGCCCTGCAGAAGGCAATTAGCGCGTACTGGCGGCTGCAGCATCTACTGGATTCTTAACCTGTTACCAACTACAAGGTTTCTTTATTTGTGACTTTAAATGTTCGGGAAATAAATATACAAAGATAATGCATACTATTTCATGCAGTGATTCAAAGTGTAATCTATTGTATTGTCAAGCTTGGTAAACATGTTACTCATAAAAGCAACAAATACATAGCCTCCTTCGTGTGCATGCATTCATTTTACGGTTTTGATATTTGGCTCGATCCACAGATCTGCAAAGCAACTAGAACATTTCCAAGTATCAAATTTGGTGTGGCTTTCTTTAACATGGAATTCGAAGACACCACCAATTCATGCAAACAAAGCAAATACTTCTATTTCAAATATGCGAATGGTTACTGGCGTGTTCGTATGGCGGCATATTACTTCAGAAAAGCTGTCAAGCAGCCGAATTTCACAGAGTCTGGTCCAGCTTGCAATGCAGCAGGATTGCTGAGAGTTTTAAATTTGAATAAAAAGTATTTTTTCCGCTATTTTCGATCTCGTATGGGCAACTTTCACTTAAGTGGGGCAAGGATCCAGAGCAAAAGCGCTTCCTCATTAGGACGGAGTAAGAGGTAAGTGTATTCCGCGAACATCTTAGTTCAACAGATGTTCGGTCTGCCAGCGACATCTTAATTTTTAATTTCATTTCAACGAGCGAGGGATGCAAGGTTATCGTCAGAATGCAATTTACTATACTTAATAGTTATTTTAATTCAAAATACTTCCCTATTCGCTAGAATGTATTTGGCGAAAAGAAATCTAATTCACCGAAGGCGTTTGTTAGAAAAAAAATGGGATTACAATCTTCGGTTGATATAAGCTTAAAATAACTTTGTTCTTTTATTAGTTTCGTCACATTGTTTTTTTGAAAGTCATAAGCATTGTTTAAGATTGCACTCGACGCGACACAGAACTATAAGATACGGCATAAAAGAGTATGTGACAGAGGCTGGGCGGAAGGACACTGACAGATGAGAACGCAAGACGCGATACGCGACGCCTAACTTTAAGACATAAAGGAAGCGTTTTCTTTTTTTTCTCCTGTGGTCCGTTAGAAATGGGTGCTGCTTTTTCTGCTGTCGGTTCAAAACGCTTTGTGGCTCAGGGACAATAACGGTGGTGGTACACTACCGTTCACGCAAAGTCCGACCGCAGCTACCGCTACCCTCGAATGAGACCTGTTAAAGCATCACCAAAATTCCATAGTTACGGTGCTCATGGCCGTTGTGAGTTCGCTACCACTGGCTCAACCAGTCACGCATAAACAAATATCGCAGATAATGAGTCGCCCTTCTTTGTCAGTTCTGCCGCTTAACTGTGACAAGGGTAGATCCCTTACAAAAAAGGGGGACATCCGGCAGAGACGCCGACTGCGTGTGTACACATGGTATGAGTGCCAAATTGAGATTCATTGCTTTAGAAAACTACTCATCCTCAGGCGTCTTGGTCTTCTGCGCCTCCATGAAATCGGGTTTTTGACTTTGTAATACAAACACTGCTCCTTATATTGTTTGTTTTACGCGTGTTAAAGATATCAGAAAGAACATTTTAAGCTTTTTCAAGAAAAATGGTTTTACGACTCTCAAGGGACTTGGCAAACAGCTCAATCGTTTTATAAGGTTCTATGAAGCGTAATATTTCGTTTAAATAAATAAACAAAAACGCAACTGAAGTTCGGTTCTCTTACCATACAACGACTCTTAAAACTGAGGTGACGTAAGAAGTGAACCATAGGTTTTGATAGAATTTAGTGATCATGAGCCTAGATTGCTAAGAAAGCTGCACATTTTAAGCTCCGTAACTTAAAATGTAACTTCTAAACCGAAAATACCTAGAAAATAAAGGTTACGAGAACAAGCGTTGTGATGTTTAAATTATTCTCGTCAAGACTGTTAGAACAAACTAGAGAGTTCTGCAAGTTTATGGAAGTTAAACATTGTGTAGGCCCTCGTCATGTGTTGTGTGTTCCTTTTCTTAGTCCTTGCTACTACGTGCTCTTAAACCTATACCATCTTTAAGAATAATTTACAAGTTCCTAATTAAAAAGCACATAGCCGATTTAAAAGTTACTTGAATGGCAACCGACGTGTGACCTCTACACACTAAACTATAAAAAACGCGGCTATCCTACATAACCATTACTGTAACCTTTACGGGAATCGTCACATTTTATTTTAAAAAAATTAAGAAAATAAACCGAAAGAAATGGGAGATTGTAGATAAAAAAAGAGAGATCAACGAACTTCTGAAACTATGCTCACGTGACCACACATCATCTTGGCCTCCTCGACCATCCTCGACGTAGTCGGAGCTTTGACGGTTGACTGTTGCCTTCGGCATGCTGGCTTGGTCATCGCGGACACGACTCTTGAGATACTCCGGTCTTTTGTGTGGCCTTCCTTCATACTGTTCTCTCCTGGGGTTCGCAAGGCGACTCAAACAAACAAGGACATCTGAACGCATGGGCTACCTGGGGAAGCTGCTTCGTTGGCAACTTGCTCCTCTCTGTTGAAATATAGTCGTTGCTGGCACGGACCATTGGCACACACAATTTACGGCACCGTAAATGAGTGGATTCTCCATTTTCCTTTAAGATTTGATTGGCGAAAGTTATTTTTTAAGATTATTGGGTGTAAGTTTCAATATGCGGGAAGATAATGGAATATGTTACGGCTTCAGCGTGATGTTTATGAATGGGGCGAAGACCAATTCACACTTATTTGTTTGCTTGTGTCTAGTTGTATCCGGCGTTCTCAATATCTATGTGTGCACATATAACAACTAGACTCCTATCTTTGCCGACGGGGAGTGTGGTGTATATCTCATTATCTAATCATAATTTAGCCGGGGCTAAAAAACAATCCCACTGATATCTTGAATCACTCGAAGTTTTTTTGTTTATTTCTGTGTTATTTGTTGCGGCGCAAATATAGGCGTTTCTCTCGGCTGTGACAGCACAAAAATGTCACGATAAATCGCGGCGCAGTAGACTTCAAATTGTATCTTTATTTGCTCCTCCACAGTGCGCAATGATAAAGAACAATCTTTATGCGTAAACCAATAAAATAAATGTGCCCGCGAATTAAACAAATATATATAAGAAACGAAAGATAAAACAAGTCCTAAAGGAATTAAGGGTTCGCCGACAATGGGTGGTCAATCTTGTTTAGAAACAAACACCTGTGAATTGATGCCGAAGCCGCGATATGTGTAGACATTTATTGTGCATATATTGCTTGTGATTCGCGCTCTTAATTATTCCCACGCGTACAATTGGTTTTTGTGGAGGCTAGATTTATTTGTATCGACATATTAGAAGAAATTTTCTTGCATTTTTTAGTCCCTCTTATTAATCATAAATAAAGATAACGACGGTTGCAGACGAGAGTTTGTGGTTGAGAAACGATATTTCCAAATGTTTTTGGTAAAAACTATTTAATTAGTTTAAGGAGTTATTTGATTTAATAGAACAACTCGGTAGATTGTTCAAATTAAAAAAAGAACAATCGATTTTATTAAAAAACAAAGAAAGATTTTGCTTGATTTATTTAGGCAGCTCCATTTCAACCCAGAAATATTTTTATTTCACATCGAGACACAAGCGGCATCATTCCACTCTTATACATGTGTGTATAGGGCCTCGATATTTAGACGCCCACACACTTAA
>JAZHYW010052134.1:0-22360 GCA_037355805.1 Ixodes ricinus
GGCCCCTGACCGATGTCGGCGTATATACACCTTTTTGTTTAGCCTCGCACAGCCAGGTTTTCCCGTATCCGGTATGCGTTCCGAAAAAAAAAGATGCGATAACAACCCGGAACAAGTAATAAAATATAGAAGGGACATAACAAGAACGACTGACGGTTGCAATTAAAATGTTAACACGTTCTACTGGCGAGGCGAGAAGAAAGCGATGTTTTCACGCATACCGGAAGTTCCAGAATTTAAGATGGCGGCGCCCACGTAGAAAAGGTGTATACTTGGGCGCACGTTTGTGCACTCGTTGACCCGCTGGCTGCGCTAAAAAGAGCTGCCGGTACCGGGGAGGGGAGACGCAGCGACGAGGGGGCACGCACCACAGTGTCCGATCACGTTGCGGCTGTGCAGAAACGCCTTTCTTACTCTTTCTTTTTTTACTTCCTTTCTCTGTTTCGATAGGTATTGTGGATCTCTTCCGGGATCGTAACTAAGAACAGTGCTTACAAAACCATATATGACAAACAAAATACTTTACAAAATACACAAAATACACAGTTAAAAAAAGTATAGAAAAACAAATTGGAAAGGGTGGGAGGAAGGTTCAGATCACTTGTTGGTACAAACAAGGATACGTAGAAAAAGTATACCTCTTTGTAATTCTGTTGTTTTCACGTGCCTATAGTTTATATATAGGGAGAGAAAATTCCCAAATGTAATTAAATTTATTCCTTACAATATTACATTGCTGAGTAATGAACAAAGGTGGTAGGGTCTCCTAGGTAGTTGCTATTCGGAGAGCAAGTACCTTTGTTGAGAAAAGGAACACGTAAGTTAAGTCCCTGTGAGCGGGCGATTATTGTTAAAGAATCCGAGTTGGTTGAAATGCGCGATCAACGGAGTGAGGATATAAATAAATGAATTATTGCTTAACTGACTTCGTCATTCGCTGTTCAACTACAAACTTCCGCGAGAGAAGAGCGATTAAACCCATCTCTGCACACAGCTAGCACCTTGAGGTGAAAACTACTTCGGGGCTTATATTACGACCACGCAGAGTGATAAGCATTTCACTCTTGTACACATAACTAGCTAACTCACTGATGGCACCCGCGCATGAGCATTCGAAACAAGCTTGTTCATAAACGTCACGCGACGCCAGGACTCATGACGTGGATTACAGTCAGAGTCATGCGATATTTCGTCATTCTCGTCCAGCTCGCTTGCACCTTTCTTTTACCCTTGTTGGCGTTAGACTGGTAGCAGCTGATAAAAGCCTGTTTGCTCTACTGACGCCTAACCCCTGGTTAGACGTCATAACTCCAGCTCAGTTGCTCAGTTGGTAGAGCGCTCCACTGGAAATGGAGAGGTCCCGGGTTCGATACCCGGACCAGGCGGATTTTCGGTCGCGCACCAGTCACCTAAGCTGTGTTTGGAGGTTTGTGTTTGTCCTTTGTCCCTCTTGTTCCCCTTCTCCAGGGATTATTTTCGTCATTCTTGTCCAAGCAAAAGCCTGGCAGTTCGACGACGGAGCCATAGAGTGCCCGGTCGCAGATTTGGAGCGCGAGGATCTGGTAGCACAGAGCATCAAAGAGCCATTCCTGGGGTTAACCTGGACGTCAGCGCAGAGCTTTTGCAGCGGCGAGGACCCGAAACACACTTGTTTCGCTCGGGAGAAGTGTGTTTCGGCGTCTCGCCGCAGCGGGGCGCCAGTCACGTCTAATTGCCAGCAACGAAATGAGAACGACACGGCGTCTGTTTTGGATACCCATGACTCCAGCACGCGCTCGCTGCCTTCTATGAGTGCTTTGGCAGAGCGTGTATCTCGAAGTTCATTAGGCGTAGAAGAGTTATCGAAGCTTGCGCTGGAGAGGGGACAACTGAAACTCCCCCTTGGCGTTCCCGTCTTGTCAGTGGACAAGTTACACGGAAGATTAGCGTCCCCCACTCTGTCCGCGTCACATTCTACAGCTCCACCGGAGATCTAAATCTCCTCTCGACCTCAGCGACCCGCCGGGGAGATCACTACAGTCGCCAACGCAGCAAACAAGACCAACGCTCCTCGATGGCACGTCGGCCTCCCGAGATGGATGGGGAGAGGGGGCAGAGGGACGTTGGAAGAACGCTCTCGTTGGGAGACGCCCGAAATGACGTTTCGGTGCCGGCGCTGATCCTCGCTCTCAACAGAACGGCATTTTGAGATCGTCACGGGGTGAGAAATAACGATACAAATAAGAAGAAAAAGAAAAAAAAGGAAAAGGCTTACTGAAAGCGGTGCAATTTGGATGTCAAAGGGCGGGTTTGGCGGGGGGTCAAGCGCGTCAAACCAGTTCTACGACCGTGCAAGCGGCGTGTCAAGACGCCGTTGCTGCGGTGACAGTGTGCGCGGGCATCGGGGTTTGCGTGAGCACACCAACACTCAACGCCTTGCCGGAGCCTACGGCAACGCAGGTATACAAAAAAATGAGGCATTACAAAAGATAAATGTATAGTTTACTTGGTGTCAACGCTGAAAAAGCCTCATGGCGCACGTCACGCACAAATTTACGTTTTAACCTTTATACAACGTCAAGCTCGAGTGTGACGCTTGACCGCGTAAAATTTCTGATCCAGGTTTGGTCTTACTTTTCTTTTTTGTCTGGTTTTGATTCGGAATTTTCGTACGGGACGCCACTGACACGAGAGCATACATCTTCGGGGACACGGATAGCTGGACTGCTCGGTCGACAGACAGCGAGGGAAAATAGTACGCGTGTCTTCGCCGAAAACGCATGCTGTAGAGTCGGGGGCAGGCAACGGACGCTAAACTGCGTGAGAACACCGACTCTGCGAATTCGGGCTGTACCACATAGGTAATACTTGGCTTCTTTCTACAGTGTAAATGATAAAGAACCACATCCTCACGAATTAAGAAAGAACAGCCAATCACGCCCGCGTAAGCGATAGTCGGGCTCTATATAGAGGTCCACATCACTCAGGATAGTAGATATAGGTTCCAAAGACTCAACACCTCCGAACCATTTCGGGGATTGTTTCAACGACTCTGTGACATCTATATACGATCTCGGTGGCTCATTATGCATTCCTAATTTTGTCTTAAAACAACTGAGCTTATACATGCAATATCCTCTCAAACTAAATCGTCCGGAACAAAAATGTGAGAATACTTACCCGGATCGTATAACCTCTTTAAACCACCTAATGAAACGTTAAAAATATATATATATATATTGGGAAATGTCTAGCGAACAATCGCGGGCAACTTAAGATTAAAATACTCGTCTTCTTTACTTCTTTATGTGGACGAACATTTGCGTTCATTTGATGTGTCATCACATCAGCACACCTACGTGATGACGTCTGTCACCGCGCGCACAGGATCGTGTGCGATAGTTATTTGCGTACTTGTACGCGAACATTTTCGCCCGTCTATATTTGCTATAAGCGCCCCGTTTTGTCATCCCACTTCTTCACCTGTACCCTGTTCCTTTGGCGCTCATTTCCAGTATATTTGTTATTTTTTTGCGCTTACAAGGGAAAACCCGGTGGCAATCGCAGTTCGTTGAACGACGTTTCATCGACAGACCGTTTTATCGGCAAGCGATGTTTCGCGATTGTTTCATCGACAAATCGTTTCATCGTCCAGCTCAAATTATTATTATTATTATTTATTTTAGTAAGCTGCATTAGGTTGTCGTCGCGAAGCGTCGTGTCTCGATGCAGCTTGGCTGATGCAGCTTCTGGGTTACCTACTTTTTTTCTAATGAGCGGCCGCACGAGCTGCAGCTGGCGTAAACACGAGGGCTAACACGCACCTGATACACGCGAGTCGAAATGTCCCTAGCGTGCAATTCGCGTAACGAGTGTCGATGAAACGCTAGTGTCGACGGAACGTGTGTCCATGAAAAGTTGTCCACGAAACATAATTCCACGAAACGAGTTTCGACGAAACGATAGGGAGCCGGGCAAACCTGTTACACCTCCCCCTCTACAAAAAACAAAATTTAGATGGCAAGGGTTGAGCTTATAACACTGCACATGCCAGCCTGTCGCAAATTTAACAAAAACAAACAAACAAGAGCTTAGTCTATTTTACATTTTTATACGATGTTCTATATCTCTGGGTTATGCATTTTTCATAAAATATATTACACCAATGACAGTCTAAACCAGTTACTTTTTACATCTCCCACATCCCGCACCGACCGCAAATTGAAAGTCGGTGTACCAAATTCTAGAACTTTCGACTCCTTTGTCCCCGAAGCAACCCTGGGGATGGAACCAGCTTCCGTCACCGTCACCTCCATCGCCAACCCTTTTTTTTTTTTTTTGCCTTCGAGTCATGCAGTTTTTTATCATCTCTCGTAAGCGCTCCTTATACATATATGCTGTTTCAACTTTGTTTCAGTCACTCCTTTCTGTAACGCCTAACCGTGTTCGAGAGTAAATAAATACATATACGCCACCGACAGTGCTCGCTCCAGAGACGAAACACGCCCCGACGAGAGATACACATACAGGCACGCAGGGCGAATGGCAAAATTCAGCCTCGGTAGGTCATTCGTCCGCAACATTATTCAGCGAGTCGGTTAATTCAGCAGCTGCCTCTGGAGCGGCGGCGGCCACCGTGCATCTTTGGAAAGCATCAGTCGGAGGGAGCTCCCGCGATGCAAATAAACCTGTTTCCGCACAGAACGAACCTCCTGCCGCAGGAGGGGGACAGTCACGGGCGCAGGTATATACACCGTCGACGCTCACTCGCGCAGACCCGAGGGCAGGCACCCGATCGTGACCGGCCGTGACTGATCCGCACCAAGATGTTAACAACACGCGCGAGGAAGAAAATACCAACAAGAAAGAAGCAAAAGAAAACTGAGAGAAGTGGGTAACTTGACTGCCGTGCCGAATGGTGTGTGATGAGAGCGACGTGGTGTGGCGCGACTAGGTTAGCAACTTGGCGACGAGGTCAATGTTCCAGCTCTGGCGCAGGCATAGCGCGCCGCACGCTGAAATTGTGACGGCCCCATCCAGTCGCGCATTAATGTAGTTTCAGGGTCCATGTGGTTAGGAGAAAGGACCCGAAGTTACTCCAGAAATTGTGCACGCACCACCAACTCCTGTGTGCGTATAGTGACACGTGTGGATGGCAAAATGTTTTCCTTCCTTCCATGTGTCTATTTACGTACTACCAAATCAGTGAAATAATGTGAGTAGGGGTGTTTGCGTTTTAGCCTTTTCTCTCACTCTCCCACCAAAAATGTGCATCCACGCTAAAGTGCCAGTGAGTGTCTGGGCGCCAAGAGTCTTCCTCAAGCTGCAAAGTACCTGGGCTTTTATTCCTGGCTTCTTCCCCTTTTGTAAGAACCAAAAAAGAAATTAAAAACCTTATTATTGTTATTAGGATTAAGGAGAGGAACGATATGTATCGAAGTCAGGTTTAACTTGTTGGAGTGATTATTACTTTTGCTTCGTCATCCGTTCTTCGGCGCTGTTGTCGTCAATGCAGCAATATCATTGGCTGTCGAGCCATCATAAAATGTGGGGAACTCACCAGGCTTTGTGTTTCTTAGGTTGCCAGTGACTTAAGTCTTAAGTTGTCAGTAAAGATAAAGGCTTTTGTGTACGGTAAACAAAAAGAAAGAAACGAGATTACACAAGAAACGCTGCTTACTCAACCACAGTTCTTCAGAACCCGAAATGCGGGGTCGGAAACTTCCGAAAAACAGGAGGATAGAGCCTTCAGAAGCAACGCTTATTTTGAGGCAGATAGTTATTTGTCTCGGCCGGTTTGAAAAACATGGCAAATCAAACAATTCGAACTACAAAAAAAAAATGCTATCATCGCTAAGCATGCAAAACTGACGCCGAACTTGGAAGACACGATGTCCTCTACAGACCATCAGCTGCTCACTTGTCTGCAAGACCACCGTGCGGATATATAGACTATCGCGAGCCACCGGATGCAACAGGCCCCCTTGTCTCCCTCCGATCGAAAATAAAACATAAAGCAAGAACAAAGAAAAAAAGAAAAGATGCCAGCGTGCCGAATTGGTTTTTCAGCTGGCAGGCCTATAATTTCCTTCCCTCTTCCGCCATTACGACAGCGACATGCAGCACCGTCGGCACTCTCATAACCGGAGCCGACATTTTGGATGATTAGACTATGCTTCACTTTGGATTGGTGTGTCTTTGTTGTTGTTGGTCATACCTGTTTTTGGTTTCCTATACCTGTGCGGGCTGTGTTTCGCTGAACGCCAGGTCGGGTGCCCCTGGAAGCCATTGGCAGCCGATCGTGATCTCCATTTGGGATTTTCGTTTTTCTTCGGGGTGGTGTGGGGCTTATATACTCAACGCCACATAGAGGACAAGGCCTGGGCACTTCCTCCCAATCGCCACGCAGCGCCATCTATAGTTCGCGTCAACTTTGCCGCCAGCGTAGTCCAGCTTCAGCGTGTTTACCGCTTGGGGCGGGTCGGGGATTCACAAACGATGACGTCATGCGCGGGCCTTGGCTTCTAGGTGGTATTGGGCTTGGTCCAGGGTCACGTGGATGTGTCACGTGACAGGTGCTGCAGAAGTTTCTTTCGTAAGGATATGGTGTACTAGAATATATAGTAAGGATGACGCTGAGTCGTTGCTTCTCGTGCGTCCCGAACTCGAGGTTTCCCACGAATACGGGCTATGCGATTAAGATTAATGTAGGTTTTTTTTTTCATCATTATTAGGGTCTTGCGTTTTCCGAATTCGTTTTTTTTTCTTGTTACTTTTTTTTTTTTTGGGGGGGGGGGTTTTGTTTTCATATTCGGTGCTTTTGGTGTAAATAGGTTCCCTGCGTAAAAGGGCGCCCCTGGTGCTGCGCAGAGGAACTAGGACAGGCCGCCATGTTTAGGTCCTTATGGCAGACGGCACACGCCACAACACTGTTGATGCCCAGCATTTCACGCTCGCCGATGTGTAGTGTCGGCTGGCCACTCCTGATGGCCAGTACAAGCTAGGTGCACGAGACCATGGAACTGCACATACAGTAATGGCACACGAGGAAGCAGGTCGGTTCTAGTTGGATTCGAATGAAACAAGAAACCGCGAGGCTTATGTACCTTAGTGTGATGACATAAAACATGGTGTCAGAACAAGAGGAATTACGTATATTCTCCGCGTACGATGAGGTAACGTGTGCTGCCTACAACACAGCAAAGTGAGCACTGCAGAAATTGACGGCGGCGTCGCTCATGACGAGGCAGAGAACCACGTGTGGCCAAATATCATGAAATGACGACACGACGTTCCGATGCAACAGCGCGATAGGGCTATACGTCATCGTGGAGGAAGCTGTCCGAAACATGGCGATTTGCTATCCCATAATCCTGTGCAAATCGAAACTGACGAAAAGCCCACCGACGGGGGGCGCATTTGTTAAGGGGGTTTATTGGTAAAGGTACTATAACCAATTTACACACGCACACACACAAAAAAAACACCGAGTCAATAAAAGATAGATCCCCACAAAAAACAAAAATCAAATTTTAATTTAAAAAAATGAACATCAGAAACATGGAACCCTAATCATATAATATTGCAGGCAATAAGGTGTTCATGAGCATACAAAATAAACATATGATGATGACGAAGGACGAGGTGTATTATGAGCAAACGGGTTTTATCACGCCACCAGTCTTAACACCAACAAAGGTGAAGCTTGCAATTTAAGGTTATAATTATAATGCAATTAAATGCAAAGTGAGCTGGACAAGAATGACGAAAATAATCCCCGGAGAAGGGGAACAAGAGGGATAAAGGACAAACACAAACACAAGTACTGGCACTGGCACGCTGGCGCCGTCTATGCGATGATCCTGGCACTCCACTTGTCTAGATCGAAGGTTTTTTGGGGTATTTGCGAAATCAGATGTACGTACTATGTTTGAGAAATGGTCGTAAAGTTGACCACTACACTTTCAAGCCAAAACGAAAAAAAGGTGAGAGAGAAAAAAAGAAAATTTATATGAGAGAAAGGAAAAAAAAAAGGAAACACGGCAACGCGATAGATGGCGCTATACTTCGTTTCAGCTTCCGTCCGAGCGCAGCCAAAGCTACGTGTGGCCGGAGCCAATCACACGCCGGCAATAGGTCACGCGATCTCGCCTGCACTTTTGTATCACTCCGCTGCGCCGCTGGTCGTCCGCGCCGCCCGCGCTCGCCGAGTATTTCGTCTGCTACGGGTGTATCAACGGTATCGTCTGCTACAGGTTTAAAAAGTGCCCTTTCACGTTCTGAAATTTAGTCACAGGGGATGTCAGTACGTAGGCTGGCCGCTGGCGTCTGTGTCCGAGCTTTCCACCTGTTCGGCATTTCGGCATAGTTTCGAGATGTAAGTACACATTGCAAGGTGCCCGATGACCCGGCCGTTGATGTTTCCTTGTATTGTCTGGATATACCAGGGCTCGAGGCGCAGTCCTTTCCACCAGCTTCTCGGCGTTCAATGCGATCGGCAGGTAAAGGGGTGCCCTGATTTCGCCGCGTATCAGTGAATTGTAGTGGCCCGGACGCTTTTCTTGTTTACAACGCATTCGCGGTACGACGCGGCCGGAGTCTCCTGCCGAATTTGAAAGTAGACATTCATCACGACCTCTCGCGCCTGACGCCCAAACGTGCCTTTGCGAAAGGACGTTTTGAAGCGACTCGGTGAGGAAAGCAGCGAAGCACATGATTCGGCCATTACGGGAACGAAATCACACAGAAAAACCGAGCGCTGCAGCCGTGTTGCCAGCGGATGTACGTGTTTTCACCAAACCACATGCATTTACATATATTAATAAAAACATAAACTTCAGATATTTAATTCCTTTAGTTGCAAATCATTCTCAGCAGTACACATCTGGAATATTGTGCAATGTTTACGCACAAAACAGTTATTTAAAAAAAAAATTACTTTTGCGGACTACTTTGTGGTGCGTAGGAATGCTCTTCTCGAAGTTGCGAACCGTCCCTCAGCCTTTGGCTGCGCTCGGACGGAAGCTGAAACGAAGTATAGCATATTCTCTCATCGTAAGGGATTTTAAGAGGTTTCAAGGCACAACGTCTTATGGAGTCGCAGGTGTGTGAACGGGCCTCTACAACTCAAGGAGAGTTAAGAACGTGTAGTTTTGTCAGATCTGCAAGCAGTTGCGAGATCCAACGGTCATGAAGTGAACGAATTAACGAAAACGGATTAAGTAAAGTACGAAACACCAGGTGTTGGAGATGCTACAGGACTGTAAACATTCGAGGAAGGGAGGATTTACGAGTCATGGCACGCATTATTTTATCGAGTTGTTTGGCAAAGGCGGGTTTTTCGGATCAAAGCGCTGTTGAACAATAACACTAAATTCCTGCCTTTTGTGTTCCATACATTCGGCTATAGATGATGCGTGCTTCCCAAGGTGTCAAACGTTGGAAATGAAAAGCCCCTTTGCGCGTGCCCGAATAGAAATGTTACATACGCGTAGACCAAAAATACCAAAGTCACGCCGCACACAAAACTGGCGATCTAAAACTGTGTCATAGATTAGAATCGGTCGTTACCTAGGACATAAATATACGGGGACATGGTACAACGAGAAGCATCTACAAGAACGACTGGGACCCGGTATAGGTGTACGCTAACGAGATCCGATGTGACAAAGGGCTGCCACTATACTCCGGCCCATGCATGCGAAACAACGCAAAGATGAGCAAACAAGATATCCAAATCGGGCAATTTACAACCTCGCTACAGATTAGAATCGGTCGTTACCGAGGATAGAATACACAACGAGAGGTCTACAAGAAGAACTGCAAGCCCGTATCTGCTACGTTACAGCGACCGGTGCGTGTAAAAGCGGCCACTAATCCGTCGCACGCAGAATCCAAATATGCAAACGAGGTCTACGCTCCGTTTCAGCTTACACGATGGACCACTGTGGATGCTACGAGCGGTCCCAGCCAATCAGGTGCTGTGAAGGGGTGTCACGTGACCACATGCTGCGCCCCTCCGTTATGGTTCACGTGAAACTCGTATCCGGCGTGGATTAGTTTCGTAACGTCTTCTGCCGGTCTATCGTAAGAAACGAAGCGTAACAATAGGGCGACATACAACTCCTGGCGTACATAAGATGCAGTCGTTAGGGAGGCTTTGAATGCGTTACGATGAACCGTAACAACAAGAAGTAATCACCAATTTACAACTGCGAGCTATCGAACTACAATCGGGGCATTGCGTGTACACTGAGGGATCTGAGTAAAAACGAATAACACTTCCGTGCTTGCACGACGGGGAATAATGATGGTGCGATGGGTATGTTTAGAGCAGGAAGTGAGTCAGCCAATGGCGTCTGCTGTCTCCGCTGGTGATGCTAAATTTAGCCAGTGCAGTATCAGCGTTAGCCGGGAGCCTAACCTAGCATTCTCATCCAAATGGAAACGGGCAGAACTAGGAATTGAACCCGGGATCTCTGGGTTCGGCGCAGTGTTGTACGGAACGGCGTTCCAAAGAACGACGATCCTGGAACGTGTTCCCTTTGGGAGGAACTGAAGAACGCCGCCATCTTTATCTTGCATCGGTGGAACTGGAACAGGAACTCGGTACGTTTTCGAGGAAACGGCAGGAGGAACGGCGTTACTTGTTTTGTCTCCCTGTTTATTTAGAATTTTACCCGAATTTAGTAGGCACTTGGTAATTTTATTAGCGACCATTTCAACCTCCTACTTCGAGGGAAGAATTAGCGTCCGAGATATATGTTTAATTGCAGTTATTTACATTATGTACAAGGGTCAGGGACCGAGAAAAGCGGAATATGGCTGCGATCCGTGGCGAACATGGCGCTGGCTCAAACCAGACTGCGCGAGCTGATCTGCTTGCGGTGCACTGCCTGCGTTGGTCTCGTGCTCTCTTGGCTTCACTTGAGACGACGACGAAGTCGGTCCGGAACACTTCCCCTTCTTGATTAGACAGCAGTTTGAAACTGTACTACTCGGTCTCTGGAAATCGCACTGGCTTTTTCTTCGTGCGATGGGGTCGTGTCCTGGGCAGAGGTGCCGGAACAGAAGTTTTGGGTGACGCAACCTGAGCAGATGTTGATGAGGGTGGCCCATCAGGACTGAGTGCTGAAGCACCAGTAGTCGGTTCCTCAGTGGCCTGAGGAGTGTCAGCCTGCCTAGAGGCCGGAGGTAAAACTGAACCAGGCCCGTTTGCCATTGTCGAGTTGGTTTCCGCACCGTTATTGTCTAAACCAACTACATCTTCTGTTTCAGGCAAGTTGAAGTCAAAAAGTGGACACCCTAAAACTTGAGGTGCAGTTGATTTACCCTCTTCCCGGTGTGGAACCTTCGGTAAAGTTGCCTTGTGGTGTTCCTGGTGTGGAACTAGTCGCTTTCGTATGTCGTCGACATGCCTTCTCTGTACCCTACCATCTGAGGATTCTACCTCAAATGATCGTGGGCCAAGCTGGCGGAGAACCTTGGCTTCGATCCACTTAGGTTTTCCTGCAAAACCCTTAATGAAGACGGTTTGCGACTTCTGAAACTTCGCATCTTGATACTCTTGGGAATCTTCCTTGCCCTGCGGATGGATGTTGCTCAACGGAGTAGACAGTTCCCGTCCAAACATCAACTCTGCTGGTGTCTTTTTAGTCGTTGAGCTTGGAGTTGTGTGTTGCCTGAATAGAAATCGCGCCAAGCGACAGTTGAGCGTTCCTTCGGAAAGTTTACGCAGCGATTCTTTTGTTTCTCGAACCATTCGTTCGGCTTGTCCGTTGGTAGCCGGGTGATATGGGGAACTTGTGATATGACGGACGCCATTTGCCTCCAAGAACTGGTGTGTTTCTTTTGATACAAAAGGCATGCCGTTGTCGCTGCAGACAACTTTTGGAATGCCAAAAGTGGCAAACAATGATCTCAGTGAGTCAATAACGACGGCAGCGGTTGCTGACGAGCAGATGCGTACTTCGAGCCATTTGGAATATGCGTCCACAACGATCAGCAGCATTTTCCCTTCAAAAGGACCGGCAAAGTCCATATGGAGTAGACTCCACGGCTCCTGAGGACGTTCCCAAGCTGGACTTGGTGCTGCAACAGGAGCGCGTACTTGTTGCTGACATTGTGGGCAGAGTTGAACGCATCTGTCGATTTCCTTTTCCAGGTCAGGCCACCAAAGGTGACTCCGTGCACAGCGTTTCATTGCTGTTACTCCTGGATGATTTGCGTGCAGGAGTTTCATGGCAGCTGGCTGTGCCTCTTGTGGGATGACGACTCGTGATCCCCATAAGATGCATCCCTTGTGGGTCGACAGTTCATTAAACCGACTCACATAGTTTGCTAACTGCCCTCCGGTCAAGGGTTTGGTGTTTCCAGACTGAACGGCTTGGTAGATCTTCGAGAGGGCGGGGTCTCTTGAAGTGAAACGTGCCACGTCCTTTGCTGTGAGAGTTGGTCTCTCAATGGCCTCGATCATTAGGATGTCTGCTGGACCGTGTGGTTCGTCCACGTTGCTGGGCAGTGGAAGACGGCTCAGTGCATCTGCATTTTGATGGAGCTTGCCGGGTCTGTAGACCAACTTGTAGTCATAGTTCTGGAGATGCAGACACCAGCGTAGCATTCTCGGTGACAGTACGAGTGGCATCTGTCTGTCTGAGTTGAGGATGCCTAGCAGTGGCTTGTGGTCTGTGTGAATTATCACAGATCTTCCAGCAATATACTGATGAAAGTATTTTACGCCAAAGACTATGGCCAACCCTTCTTTGTCAAGCTGTGCATAATTTCTTTCGCTCTTCCCTAGTGTTCTCGACGCGTAAGCTATTGGTGCTTCGCGGCCTTCGTTGTCTACTTGGGCAAGTACGGCACCTACGCCGTAGGGAGAGGCATCACATGACAAGTAGAGTGGCTTATCGGGGTCGTAGTGAGCAAGGATATCTGCTGATAAGAGAAGGTTTTTCAACATTTGGTAGTCCTTGCTGTGCCGGGACTCCCATTTCCATGTCATATTCTTGTCGAGCAACCGATGCAGACTTTCGGCCACGGTTGCGCGATGTCTGAGGAATCGATTGTAGAATGTTATCATTCCCAGAAATGATTGTAGTTCTGCCTTGTTTTTCGGCTCTGGAGCTTCTACAATCGCCTTGACTTTCTCTTGTGTCGGACGGATGCCTGCAGCATTTACTCGGTATCCGAGGAACTCAACGTCCGACACGTCAAAATGACACTTTTCTTTCTTGACCTTGAGGCCGGCTTGACTTAACCGTTGAAGAACTGCTTCGAGTCGCTCAAGGTGCTGGTCCTCTGTAGAGCCCGTGATGAGGATGTCGTCGAGGTACGTGGCAACACCTGGTAAGCCAGCCAGGCAGACGTCCATGAACTTTTGAAAGATAGCTGGAGCTACAGATACGCCAAAGGGTAGACGCTTGACTCTGTACAGGCCCTTGATCGTATTAATGCACAGCACCTCTGATGTAGCTTCGTCGAGTCGCAGTTGTTGGTAGGCTTGCGTTAAGTCAATTTTTGAAAAGTGTTTTCCTCCGCTGATTGTGGTCAGTAGCTCCGGTACGGTCGGTAGTGGGTAGGTCCCAGGTTTTACGGATGCGTTTACTGTGCTGCGATAATCGCCGCAAAGTCGAAGCGATCCATCCTTTTTTACGACCACTACTGGAGTTGCCCACGCAGAGGACAGGACAGGTTCTATGATTCCTTGTCCCTCCAAACGATCCAGTTCTTTTAGGACAGAGTCCCTCAGAGCGAATGGAACTGGACGGCACTTCAGGAACTTAGGCGGTGCGTCAGGCTGCATCGGGATAGAGATTGGTGCACCGAAATGACCATCCTGCAGTTCAGAGAAGACATCTTGATTTTTGGTTAAGATGCTCTGCAGTGAGGATGAGGTCACGGAGTTTACTCCCATGATCGAAATGCCCAGCGGTACAAACCAGTCCCTGCCGAGGAGACTTGCTCCAGGTCCCTTTATGACGCGCAACGTGAGTGTCACTGCTTGTGCCCTTGCGTCGGTTGTTTTCAGGACGTTTACCTGAAGTTTACCAAGGACTTGCAACCTTTGCCCTGACCAGGTATGCAGCCGCTTCTCTTCGGGCTGCAGTGTCATAGTTGCCTTAGGCCATAGCTTGCGAAATGTTGTTTCACTGATGAGTGTGAGCGCAGCTCCGGAGTCGACCTCCATCTGCAGGGTCTTCCCATTGAGGGTGAGCGACCCTGCAGATGAGATTCGCAGTAGGTTCGATCCATCCTCGTCGCCAGTGTTTAATTGCAGTTATTTACATTATGTACAAGGGTCAGGGACCGAGAAAAGCGGAATATGGCTGCGATCCGTGGCGAACATGGCGCTGGCTCAAACCAGACTGCGCGAGCTGATCTGCTTGCGGTGCACTGCCTGCGTTGGTCTCGTGCTCTCTTGGCTTCACTTGAGACGACGACGAAGTCGGTCCGGAACAATATAGTCAAAAAACAAAAGAAATGGGACAAACGTGGTCTTGGCGACTCGGTACATCCTTTGATGTGGATATTTAGTCCGATTGCTTTATTTTATCTACGGATTATCCGGCACAATATAGGGAGTTTTCGTGGACCGTTTTCCCAGCTCCGCTACGCACCTCCGGAACGAAGACGCTACTACCGCGCATGCGCGACGCCCGCAGCCTTGCCTGCAGAGTCCCGGACCTCGTAGCGTGGTTGCGGAGAACGTTGCGGGACAACGGAATCGATCGTACGAAAGCTTCGTACTATTTTCATAAATACGCAAACGTAACGTTAAGGCAACTGACACCTTTCAATGCTTAGAAGCGTAACGGGAACGCGTTCATTTCAAACCGCTGGAACTTGCAACGGAGGAACTCATTCCGAGATTGAGAAGGAGCGAGGATACGAGCTTTCGTTCCACTTTTCGAGGAACATGCACGTACAACACTGGTTCTGCGGCGGGAGCTTTGCTCCACGTGCTCGAGCTGCGATGCGTTGACGCACTGGTTCACCGATCCCCGTACTAAAAGCCCCGTTGCAAGCGGGCGATATCCAAATCGGGCGATTTACAGCTTTGGCATAGATTGGAGCCCGCGGACTGGGCCCACGCAGACTGTTTACGGGCGCAATGTCTTCGGCCGCCGTTCCCAGGGATCTCGTAGGGACATCTATCACGTGCCGCAGCGGGGACGTTGAAGGGACGTCGCCCCACAGTTTATCCCGGGCGAGCCCGCGCTGCACTCTGAACCGCTCCCACCCCCCGACCCGAAGCCCCCGTTGAGGAAGACCAGACGTACCGCCGTAAACAATGCTGCCAAAACTGGCCTAGCTCGGCCCAGTTAAAACGTGTATACGCGACTGCAATGACGGCGAAAGCAGACGGTTCATGTAATTACAACCCAAACAGCAAAATAGCTTTAATCTTGCCTTTCTTTTTGTATAGATGTTTGCTTTGGTTCCGTGCCCTTACGAATGAGACTGATGGAGGCGTATACCATAGTACATTGAACGTGTATTGTTTATAACAAAATGAATACTCATTTGCTTAGTATTTATACACCCTCAGGCTGTTTACAAAAAAAAACCCGCAACAAGCCTTTTTTTTTTTTTTGCCCGGTCTTAGAAATGGTTTTTCGGTGGTATCCGACAACCGTATGGTGACAGTTACGAAATTGCAGACGGTAAGCAAATGGGCGAAGGAAAGAAATAATCTTTTTGGTTCTGAATTTCTAGGCTAGGTGGCGCCAGCTACCACATCAATATCAAGGGTACAGCCGTTGGCATCCGTCCATCCATCCATTGGGCACGAAGCGGGACGTGCCCAACAGCAATGTGCGCATTCGAATGGTTGGCGGAGTGGCTACCAGATGGCGCGCACGTTTTGAAAAGGGTAAAACAAAATGGCTGGGTGGCGTAAGCTACCGCACAATCCAAAGGGCTCAGCCGGGTTCATCCATCCATCCATCCAGAGTGTATTGCCGTGATTGCCCTCAACAAATGTAGGCACTGCGCAGTGCGCTGGAACCAGAGTCGCCATTTATTGGCATGTTGTTGTTGTTGTTGTTTTTGTTTTTTCAGAAGCGTTTAAAATAAGTGGGTCGTTTAGCACATCGTTCTTCGGCATTCTTATACACCAACTGGATAGACCGGGCCGACAGCAGCACCACCCGAGCGGCGTTACGCCAGAGCAGCGCGTGTTGGGTCTTTTAATAAAACGCGTCGCGTCCGGCTTTCCGGGTGATCGTGCCACACAGCTCTGGAACTAGATAGAGCGCACTGAGATTTTAAGGAACGCCAGGGCGGGGCGAGTTCCGAGCACCCGATGATATACCATCGCTCGGCAGCCAATGAGACTACGTCGTTAGCCGATAAGATCGCTGATAATACGATTCACGAAGCGAAAGGCGCCAACAGTAGTAACCTAGTTGATCCATTATAACTGTATGGATTCTCAGGCTAGCTCCAACAGCCACGTAATGACGAGCCCCGGTGACTTCGTACAGGTTATGCTCTTTCTGTTCGTTTGTTTCTTCGCGCCCCTGTGACGTTTTATAGCCCATATTATTATCGCTCTAGAGCCAATGAAATTGCAGCATTTGTCGAGTACCAGTCACAGTGCAAGAAGCGTGAACAGCAGAAAAAGAAAAAAAATGAAGAAGGTGTGCGAAACAGTATCCACTAAAATTCTACCAATCCTCGAAAAAACTCGAACCGTCACATGATACCAGCAGAGCATCAATGACTTTGCAGATCACTTTCTTTTTTCTCGGCTAGTTATAACGCTCGTTTTTACGCCTTCTCGAGTAACGTGCGAGGCTATGTCCTAACTGGATAGAACTCACAAAGTGTTGGTGAGAAGATCCAGTGTGCTTACACTCTCTCAGTTTCGTACTTCAGAAACCAAGTTACATTGATGAAGAGAAAAAATAAAAATAATTCTGTCCCCCATTTTAAATTTGCCGTGTTTAGCTCTGAGAGCAACGAACCCTCCGGCCGAGATAAACATCAGCCATCACGTGACGTGATATCCGCCCCGTTTCACTGGTGGGTCCTCCTCCTATACTTATCGCGGTCATGATACCCGAGAGCGGCACCACGGCCCAAAACCACCCCCTCGACGCAAACTGTCGCGTGTCAAGTGTCGCGAGCCCTGCTCAGTGTCTTGGCGTGACTCACCGCCCCACGTCTGGCTTGCCATGCCACTGCGGGGCCATTTGAGAGAAACGCTTCTCAATCATGTTCTCCGAAACATCTTTTTTTCTGTTTTTTTTTTTTTTGCTACACGTTCGCGGTGCAAAGGCAACCGTGTTCTAATTTTGTGCGATGGGTCGTATCAGATCGATAGCGTGACCTAGATCAGGGTGGTGTGACGATACTTCAAAATGCCCGTAAGACTGAATCGATGAAAGAAACTAAAACATGAGGCCGCATTGGCTGTAAAACTAAAGTGACAAAAAAATATATTACTTCAAATTAGCTATGAAACAGAATGGACAAAAGAGAAATTCGACTTCAAGCTTACGTTATTGGAAATGCTAGAACGAATGATTCCTAGAGCGTAGAAAAAAAAAAATAGAGCGTACACTCGCATAGATGCACTGAAGGGACATGCGGAGTCATCCACACAAGGGGTGAATCTGACCCCAATAGCTGACTTTTTTATATGCAGAAATAAGGACATACACCACATGCTCTTTTGTGGAAAAAAATGACTCGTTCTTAGAGAAGTCCGTGACGTCAAATCCGCCTGATAAGTTAATCGCCTCGTACAATCACCGAGCCAAATCCACTCTCCCCCCCCCTTCCCTTTTTCCCCAAGCCTGACCCGTAAATCCACCTCTGACCCCCACCAGGGCTGATGCATCAACAGCGACGTGATACGTCACTTGCAAGGTGCGCACAAGTCGTTACTACAGGGAACATAAGAAGCGCGCGAAAAAGACGAGGACAAAGCATTCACAGAAGTGTACGAGACAAGCCCATGGAAACTCTAGCCAAAAACACAGCTGTCTAGTGTAACTTTACTAGGCGGCGAATTAGATTTTATGGCATAACTCCTCCCGCATCGTCACTTTGATCGATTAATGCTCCTGTGGCGCTATCTTACACAGGCGTGCAAACGATGTCGTTCTTCAAAGAGTTGTCTGGCCACCGTCTGCAGGAGCACTAGACTGGCAACCTCGTAAACAACCGAAGTGCACAGTCAGTGTGCAGGCAGTGTACTGTATACATATATGCTGCAATTTCTCACTTTAATTAAACGGTGAATTAAGATACTCGTAGGAGCGTTTAAGAACAGCAACTTTTTATTTTATCGAAACGCACTCGTTTTTAACAGAAAAAGTACCATGTTCTTTAAGAAAAAAAAACAGCGCAAAAGTCCCTTTTGCGGTGTTTTATTTCCTTAAAGAACATGTTTTTCTTGCTTGATTAAGCGCTTATGTCGTGTCGTCTTTCTAGTCTCAGTGTCGGTGTTTGTAATCCTTGGCAGCGCAGTTTAACCAATGACCTAAAAAAAACAAGAAAAAAAAAAAAAAAAAACTAGCCTAATCTCCAAGCAAGAAGACAAGCACACACAAACGCAGAGAACGTACTTGTTCTTGTGTCTCATTTTGGCACTGTTTCTTTTTTTCTTTTATCACGCACCGACTCGCTTAACATCTTGCTACAACTGAAGCTTGTACGAACCACCTGGCGCATGCGTGAGGACTATGCCCAAAATTTTGCTTTCTGCTTGAAGGGAGTATTGTAGAGTAAAACAGGCGACCCCCAGACGCGGCACTCCCAAACGTGCGCAGCCACTGCCGTTCCCACTGCCCGGTCCACAGAAAGATGACCCTGACCCCTGCAAGTACGGTGACTGAGCAATGTTTGAGCCTCAGCTTTTGCTCAGTATTGAAGTCATCCGAAAGCCCGCGTTAACTTTGCGTAGGGCACCATAGACATAGTTCCTGGACCTCTTCAACTAGCGTCACGTGACCGGACGAGTGCATGCAGAAGTAATAGATTTCAACAGTTAATCTCCCCCCAAAAGCAAACATCCACACACAACTCAAAGCCCGCCAAAGCGGGTTACACCCCGAAGTTCCGTCTTGAGGGTCGCGTGTAGGTGTGAAGCGAGATAGAGACAGCAAGAAACATCCGCGATTTCCGGAGCAATCGTTTCGTAAGGTTTCTTCTCGGTGGACAGGCAAAGAAGAAGAAGAAGCCCCATCTCGCGGCGATCATCACCCACGAATGGACAGAGCTCTTCCGTGAGGGGCCACACACGGAAATGGCCTTGAGAACATCAGAGAGCTGTCCCTCCTCCGCTCCCCAGAAAGAAGTACAAAAAAAAAAAAAATATAGACACTAGATCCGAAGCGTTCGGTCATCGTCGACGTGCACCTCGCTGGAGGACCGCCCGAAGAATCGGCGGCTCTCGAAAACAAATTCACGAAGATAGAACGCCGAGAAACCACGCTCGGCTTCGGACCGTTACGATGGACCGTCGAGGACGTTGCGAGATCTCCCGAAACCAATCCAGTGAGCGTCACGCTGCAGTGTTGGTGCTAACGCGTTGCTTCTTCCGATAACGTATCGCAACGCACTCGTTAGTTACTTCTTTCCACGACGGTAACGGATAACGTATCTACGTTACCTATATCATGTAACGGGTAACGTAGTTAGGTTACCGTAAGTCGTTAATGTTCCCAAGACTTAAAACGAAATTACACTCCAATTCTTTTCGTCCTTCTAGGCGCCAAGTCGTACAATTCTTGCCCCATCCCACATACCTCCAAAAGTTTGGCAAATTTTGGAAGGTATGTTTCCAAGTGTTACGTCAAGGCAGTGACGCGTTTTAATTCATAAAGAAAACGTAACGCAAATGTATCGTGCGTTACGTTTTATCCGCAACATTCAACGCTGTTCATTTTTGAATTTCGAAGTAACGAATATAGCCAGGAAAACGCGTTCCTTTTAATTCGCGAGTTAACGAAAAACGTATTTCGCTACAACACTGGTGTGTCACGTGATCTATCGGGAGCATTGGCAGTGGCGACCGTGGCGAGGCGCGTGGGGCGAGTAGTCACGTGACAGGTTCGCCAACGCTGGATTGGCTGGGATTGGCTAAGAGAGTCCGCTGCGGTTCATCGCGAGGCGAAGCGGAGTGCCGAAGATCTAAAGTGGGATGGTCCGCAGAATCGGGACTATGGGGGCCTCTGTATCTGAGGCAAGAGGAGGACGCTCCGGGCGACTCTGGGAGCGTGAGCAACTTGTAATTAGACTCCTGCAGCCCGGTCTTTTTTTGTTTGTAGGTATACCTTGACTTTGTCTTCTTTTGATCGTGGGCCTCTTTGTAGCTTCTTTACTACACGCGCGTTATTTGGGCTTTCAAGGTCTCATTGTGATGCAGCTTTGTGGAACGTGTCCTTGGAAGACAAAAATGTGGCGCAACTTTGGTGTTGCTCTTGCATGGTGGCTCGCGTGGAGGCACGTTGCTTCCCGATACTATATACTACTACATGGATGCCACTACGCGTACGCTTCGCTAAAAGTCCGCAAGCGTACTTCCTTTTTTTGCGTTGTTGTTGGCGAGGTATGTTGCCCAAAACTGGTTGCGTTTCGCGTGGGGAAAACCTAGCTAGGTCATACGAAGGTTCTTCCACCACGTAAGATCAACAGGAGAAAGTTTCAGGAAAGCCTGGAGTACCTTAACAGAAAGCAGAGCCCGGACAAAAGGCAGCCATTACGTCACTACGCCAATGGGTAGTGGTATTTAGCTCTACACTCTAAAAACAAAAAATAAGAAAAAAAGAACGTATGTGCGTTTGCGTTTCTGCAGAACAGGTAGACGGCTGACAACGGCGAACAATAGAACCATCCCAGCGAATGTCCTAACTCAAAATACGATTATTAAAAGAAGAAGATACACTGTGCACAGGGACAATGAGCCAGTTAAACTGAAACGTCATTTGCATTTCTT
The DNA here is from genome assembly GCA_037355805.1 of Ixodes ricinus. Classification (NCBI taxonomy): domain Eukaryota; kingdom Metazoa; phylum Arthropoda; class Arachnida; order Ixodida; family Ixodidae; genus Ixodes; species Ixodes ricinus. Next base: position 20,930 of record JAZHYW010052134.1, read on the forward strand.
CATGTAAACGTAGACCTAGTGTATTTACTATATTCGACTGAAAAAATACCAAAATGATCTCGATCGGATATGCTCGCTGTATAACTGAAAACATTTACTGCGTTTGATTTGAATGTTCCCTGCCAGTAACTGCTGCAGAACGCCGCTGGGGTCGAGAGCACGTCAAGCCGTCCATCGCGACTTTGTTTCTTGGCCCCATCAATAGCTGCCATGGGAAATTTAAATAAATTTATTATTATTATTATTATTATTATTACTATTATTATTATGAGATATGTTGATTTCTATTGAAGACCTGTCCGGCGGGTGAATAATGATTGTGGTTCACTTTAAGATTGATTTTGGAGAGCACAGACATTGCTGGGTCTGTGCTTGTGCTACTGTTTCGTACATTATTTGCATTGAGTGCCTTCAAAACTTGTTTTTACATTACTGTAATTTCTCTTCATTGTACACAAGACCTAGAAATTGTATTTTTGTTATCATTCAACTCAGTGTATGTCGTGTATGGTTATATGCAGTCAGTGTATAGTGCATTGCTCTTCTGTGTGTTTTATGTATTAATTTCCATCCAGTGTGCCAGTACCAAGGTCGCAAGGTTGTTCCTGGGCACTATAATAAACATTGATTGATTGATTGATTGATTGATTATAATTATTATCACGCTCATGCGTCTCCGCGCACATTGCTTTTATTTTTTTTGTCTATTATCATATTGTGAATTTCGTGATTCGCTGGGATCCTCCCATTGTTCGCGGTGATTGGCTGTACCCTTGTCCTGCAGGAAAGTGAGCCCACAGGCATCCTTAGAGTGTGTCGTGATATTCAACACGCTTGTTGCTCCGCGAAATGTCGTCACTTCCCAAGTGCGTCGCCTATACTCCCATTTTCTGGACATAAGGATTCACAGTCCCGCCATTCGAGACAGTAAAAGACCGTCATTGACCTCACAATAGGCACTGATTGGCTTTGCAAGGTGAACTGTAGCACAGTGGTGAGTCGGGCTAGTGGGTGCTGCACTTCAAAAGGGCAAAAACAGCGCAAAAACGACAAGGACAGAAAAGATATACAACGCACACAGCGCTCTGTGTGTGTACATCTTCTGTCCTCGTCGATTTTGCGCTGTTTTTACCCTTTCACTCCGCAAGGTGCTTTGCGAGACGGCAGACGCTACAGATTTCTTAGCGTGCAAGCAGTACTAATATGTCGACGAACAAGACACAGCGCAAGGGCAACGCATTTGACTCGCCGAATAAATGAATGCAAATAAAATGCAGGCTCAAACATGCCGGAAGATATGAGTAGCCTCAATGAGGCGCCTTCATCCGAGGTCATTCACCTATGAATGCGCGGTGCCATATTCGGCTTTTGACGAGAGAACCGGCTGTGACTCCTTAATTGCTCTTCCACCGGCCTTTTTTATCTGTACAT
>JAZHYW010052138.1:0-11870 GCA_037355805.1 Ixodes ricinus
ACCCAAGTAGCACCCAATGTCGTGCGAACGTTCCCTGGGTGTTCTGAATGTTGAAGGAACGTTAAAACACCATTCGGAACGTTCTAGAAACGTTCGTATGCGAACATTCCCTACAAGGTAAGCTGCTCAACATTCTGGGAACGTTCGTTGGCGAACATTCGTATGCACAATGTTCTCGGAACATTCGCCTTCGAACATTCATATGCGCAACGTTCTTTGAATGTTCGCTTGCGAACATTCCTAGAATTTTCGCAGGTGAAGCCAACTTTACGGAGCTCTCACGCAGCCTGTGGTTCGAAACACCATCCACTATCTTTGTGCCAAAAATATGCAAATTAAGTGGAGTTTCTGGAAACTTAGCATAAGGGATCAGTTTTATCTTGTACGAGTCTACCGAGGAATGTGATATAAGGTGTAGGAGAAAAGCAATGGTTTTCAAAACTTGATAATGAACTTGGCACTCACTGCGTATGTAGATGTGCAGTTTTGAATAGACCCGATTTTTATCATGTGGGGTTCAAAACTTTGAAAACGGCTATATCCTGCAGTTGAATGTGGGATGCCATGTGTATCTGTTCTTAAGCTCGGAGTGAGTAATCGGTTTTGTAAGCAGCACCTTTCGAATGAAAGAACTTGACAAGTGTCAGATAGGAGTAAATTGTCGTTAGTACATGCTCAGGCTAGTGCGCTAGGAAAGCGGGAATCTTGTTCCTGCGCCTTGTAAAATATCTTTCGATTAAAAAATATTGATCGCCCTGTGAGGAGCTTTACCACATAGTATATGCTCATCGGTGCTGCGGCGAGATGTTTCGGTGGCGCCCTCGTTTGGTTACCTTCCGTGACGTCATTACCTTGTGAACAACAAGTTCGATGGTGTTTCGTGGAAGCCTGAAATCATAGCGCTCTCCGTCTAAATTGATTGAAGTTCTGACATTCCTCTTACTTCCGTCGATGATACATCCTTTGCTGACGTCATAGTCTGCATTCGGCCAATTGTGGTTTTTCTTCTTTTCTTCAGAATAGATACCTGCAACTACCATAAGCATTATTCCATGAATGTTGATTTACTGTTCTGAGAATGTTCTGCAAACATTAGTCTGCTTTTCGAAACATTCTTAGAATGTTGTGAATGTTTATTCAATGTTCTTTCAACGTTCTGCAAACGTTTCGTGGAGAATGTTCCCCAGATGTGATGGATAAGTCTCTACGCTACGTTCTAAGAGCGTTCTGAGAACGTTCCCAGATACATTCGCAAACGTTCCGAGAACGTTGCAAATGTTCTTGCTAATGTTCTTGGAATGTTCTTAGAATGTTTTTGTGCTACTTGGGGATCAGCATAGGATTCGACAAAGCGCTGGTGCAGCAAACGACGGAGCCGGTGCTAAAGAGAGGTATAGAAAGGGCACCCTCGCAAGATAGCCAACACGATAACCTTCTCCCTCAAATCGCTCGTTGGTACGACGACTCGGCTGCTCGAACGTTGTTGCCCTCGGCAACCTGCGCCTGTTCGCGTATGTCACGTGGTAGCCTATTGTCGACGCCATTTAAATGTATTAAAACACGTTTATAGCGCGTAACAGTGTTTCATAGTGCGAGAAAAACAAAATTTAACGATGATGATGGCAAATCGCAGCAACTGGATGCTGCGTGTGAATGCGGGCTGCCCGTGTTGCTGGTTTTGTGACGCCAAGCGGCTGGGATAAATTCTCCGCCTGAAGCGGGCCTTACTTGATAAAGCCAATTAATGCGAAGGTGCAAGCGAGCTAGACAAGAAAGACGCGCACCAGTCCCCCAGCTGTGTTTGCAGACTTGTGTTTGTCCTTTGTCTTACTTGTTCCCCTTGTCCAAAGTTATTATCGCCTGACTACTGGCATTCACATCGCGGTAACAGATAGCCTGAAAGGGTTACAAAAGTTCAAATAAACAAAAGAAAAATGCAGTTCATGCATTCAGGGTCCTCTCAAAACGTCATAAAGGCTTTTCATAAAGCTTTGTTTTTCGTTATATATATATATCAACTCATTTAATTCTGCCACCGCAGCGTCTGCGAGCAACGTGAGAAAGCGTTATGACACACGATCGAAACGCGACAGAAATATATTCAATTTTGTCTGCTAGAGGCACTACCCAAACGCGAGCTCCTCGCGTCACGTGTCTCTCCGTCCGTCACGCGTGACGGACGCGCGTCGGCACAAAGACGCGGCGCCGACCAACCGCCGCGCTGTCGCCGCCCGCCGGCGCCGTCAAAGCGAAGGCGGCGACGCCTAAGCTTTTGGCGTGAACGAGGAACGCAAGTCACGTCCTTCCCAAGAACATGCCACGCCTGCTCGACCACAAACCAAAAAAAATCTTTTTTTTGGCAATTTTTGAGACGGTCGTTATTTTGGTACATGGAATGAGCAGTTTTCCGGTGACAGGCTGCTCTATAAAGGAACTTCTTGCACACCGACATTTCGTAATCCACACACCGTCGAAAGAGGCGCGCAGCTTCGCACCGCCACCCCGCCACCAGCGTCCGTGCTGGCAACATTGAAAAATGATTTCCCCGTCTCAAAAGACGCAAGGACAACAACGCCCTTGTAAGAGATCTGCGGAGATAAGCATGGTTGATATGTTGATTGCAAGCACAGTGCCAATTACGCTTATATTGACCAGGAACCCTGACCGTACGATGACGCGCTCCATGGCGACCTTGGCGCGACTGGTTCAGAATAACTCATTCAAAGATTTGAAAGGACCGAAATGGCGATTAGCGTGGCAACAAAGCCCGACCAGCCAATAGTTTTGAGAGGTTTTGGTCGTCTGTACGTTAGCACGTATCTGTTTGTGTCCGGTTAGCGGGGAGGAAATGCAAAAATGCACAAGGATTCAGAGACTTTGGCATTGGGATGTCGGTTATCGGCCTCTCAGAGGCCAAGGGAGATGTGTCGCGATGGACGAAATGGTACAACACGACGCAACTCTAAACCCGGGGAATGTGAGCTTCCCAATCTCTCAGATACATATGCAGTTTGCACAGTGGTCGACGACACGAAGCTACAGTGAAAGGGAACGAACTAACAAAGCAAAAACGTCACCATCCCCCCCCCCCAAAAAAAAAAATGTAAATCAACCTTTACATTCTGGTGAAGAAGGAAGACCAGTGAAGCTGTACCAGATTCTTTATTTGGCTTTACTATGGTGGGAATGAAGTAATGGGTAATGGTTGGCCGCAAGTCGGCAAGCCAGAGTGGAAAGGCTCGAAAGGTTGCCGCCATCTGTGAGCGACAGTGGCAGCCAGACAACCGTCAAGCCGGTTGTCTGGTTGCCGCCTTCGTTCAATAGATGGCGGTAGCTGTCCAGAGTTTTGTGTCGAGATTTGTTTGCCCACGGACACGATACTGGGGAAACTAGCCCTTAACAGCTCTGATGTAAAAAGTTGCACATTGTTTCGCACTGCGAGCTGCGTGAAATCAATTTTAAAAACTTGGTTCGCATAAAAAGAAATTTTTCGCGCTTTTAAAATTCTTAGAGTGAACTGAACCTAAGTCGGGTCGGTCGGAAAGCCATCCGCCGGCTGCGTATTCGGAATAAGCTCGCGGAGAGAAGTCACCAGGCCATTCGGGCACTCTCACTGGCGCGTTTTCATGGACGTCACATCGCCTCGTCTACGATGGTATGGCATTAGGATGGCTTCATGCAAGAGTAATTCACGCGCTAGTTGGACGGATGGGTGGATGTTAATGGCTACACCCTTTTAACGGGCGGTAGCTTGCGCCACCTAGCGTAAGTCTAAAAAAAGACAAGCATTTAGCCGGCTCCAAGATATGTTTACCCAACAAGCTGCAAAGCCTGGCAGTCCCATGACGTCATCAAGGCGGAAATCGAGGGACCACATCTGAAGAGGCGCTGTGTGTCCTCGCACGACTAGCAGGGGTGGCAGACGCCAGACTAGACGCGCTGGACGTCGCGACAGTGAGACACTAGGCCTGCCAGCGCGTTCGGCGTAGACACGTTCCAGGCAGCATACCGAGACCGCGGTCCGCTCGTCGTGTCGGGTGTGGCGGCCGATTGACATGCGGCGGTGCGCGGCTATCCGCAGGCGGAATGACTAATGCCCGGCGTTTCAGTCGCAAAGACTGCCGACTGCGGCGCGCACGTGCGACCTTGTTTGGTCTGTTGTACTCGGGCGTTGCTCCGTTGCCCGACACACACATCGGGCAGCAGCACTTTGGAAGCTGTTAGGCAAATTAATTCCCGCGATTTGCCATCGATCTGCCGACCCGCTGCTCCTAGGGTCTCACTGAGGCCTCGTCCCGATTGCTTACGCGCGAGGGTGGAAATGCGCCTGCGGTCTATGGCCCCATGAATACTCCGTTTCACCGTACATGCCGGTTCAGACACGTTCGTTGGGTTGCAACTGAACGCCTTGTGCCAAACCGCCCTCATTTACGACGAGACACGCTGTCACCATCTACGAGCTACAGCCCTGCAACTGCACTGAACTAGGATCAAGGTTGAGCAGTGTTTGCCATATCAAATGTACGGTACCGTCAATGAGAAACGGTAGCTCAAAACTAGAGTTCCGTGCTTTCTCATAAATAAAAAAGAGTAAAATTTTGGATGGCAAAATAAAAATAAAAAAAATCAGCCTTTCCACTTTGGTGAAGAAGGAAGACCAGCGAAGCTGTACTATGGTGGGAATGAAATAATGGCCGGCCGCAAGTCGGCAAGCCAGAGTGGAAAGGCTCGAAAGGTTGCGCCATCTATGAGCGACGGCGGCAAGCGGACAACCGGCAAGCCAATTTTCTGGTTGCCGCTATCGCTCACAGACGGCGCTAGCTGTCCGCATTGTTGTGTCGACATTTATTTGCTGGCGGACACGATCCTCGGGAAACTAGCCCTTAACAGCTCCGCTGTAAAAAAAGGGTTTTTTCTTACAAATAAGTTCCCTGAGAGCGCAAGGTTTGGGTTCCTGAGGAGAGGCCACGCCAGTTTCCTTCGAAATATCGAACTATTAAGAAAAGGGAGTTCAAGGTTTCGCTCGCCAATCGTTAGTTCAGAACAACAGGCCACTGCAGTTCTGGGTCACGACAAAAGTCACTGTTCCAGTTTCCAGTTTGGAGCATACTACCCGTGCTTCTTGGAGAGAGGTCAGAGGTTGTGTTTTTATAACAGTGAAAGCTATGAACCTGTAGATTTCATACAAGCGGAGGGGGGGGGGGGGCGGGGGGGGCAGCTGGAGCTTCCTTGTTTCCCAGCGACTTCATCCAGCTAGGTGCTTAGTTTTTGCAATATTTGTCGTGGGACAGTTACTATTGCCAATAGCAAGGGCACCATTGGAAAATGCGGTTGCAGACATATCATTCGATACAGGTGATTTCTTATGAATTTAGGCACGTTTGTGTCCGGAGAATATTTATTTTTGTTTTCAATCCTCAAATAAAAACAAAACTAATCGGAAAATTAAAAAAAGAGAAAGTGGGAATCTGAAAAAAAAAAAAAAATATATATATATATATATATATATATATATATATATATATATATATATATATATATATATATATCAGATAAACTCCGAAAAAACACCCTCCGATTTTAACGTCAAACTAAGCTCCGAAAACACGGAATCCTACTGGTAAGATTGTCAAAAGCAAGCTCCTTCCGTCTCCAAACAGGCAACCGCGGATGCGAGTCTCCGACGGGCAAACGCGTGACCCTCCCTTATTTCTCTCCCGGGCTTTTGGTTGGTCTACCGCAACGCGCCACGTTGGAAAATCTAGACCGATCCTATTTTCTTGCGTCGCGCGCGACGCCCAAGCAACCGCGTCCTGTCACAAGGGCGTCGTTCCGCACTCGAACGTGTGCGTCTGAAACGGGCTGCTTGGTCTCTCGAAAACTTTGTGTCCCCCTCGTACGTTTATCCTTTTAGGGCAGAAGCTCCTTAAGCCGTGGGTCTGTCCCTCCTTCTGTATGTAGCCACTTCAAGTTTAGTTTATGAATGGCTCAAGAGATGGCGTGTTCCGGAATTAACTTTATGTAGAGATGACAGATGGCGCTTAGCTCATGTTGCGGAGCGGAGAGCGCGCAAGGCGGCGGCAGCGCGCGCTCGCAGACAGAATCCAGCCGTGCGAGAGCGAGAGGCCGAAGCATGTCGTCAGGCTGCGCGTCGACGCCGCCAAGATCCGGCCGTGCGAGAGCGGGAAGCCGAATCGCGTCGTCAGTCTGCTCGGCGACGCCGCCAAGATCCGGCCGTACGAGAGTGGGAAGCCGAAGCGGCACGGCAGCGTCGCCAAGATCCGGCCGTACGAGAGCGGGAAGCCGAAGCGGCACGGCAGCGGCGCCAAGAGGATCTGCAGAACGTCAGGGAACGGGAAGCGGCAAGAAAGCGCGCGTATCGGCAGGCAGACCCTGATGCAGCGAGAGCTCGTGAGGCGTCTGCAAAACGCATCAGGCGAGCTCAGCCCGAAGGTGCCGACGCGCGGTTTAAGCGAGACTTTCTAGACGTTTCGTTCGGCCATAGCTGTGGTGTGTGTGATAGATTGTGGTTTGTATACACACACACACAGTGTTTCTCACGTCTTTACATGGCGATGAGTGGGCGAATTAACGGAAGAATCGCTGGTTTACCGACGATTCACTCCGGAGCTTCGCCCACTCATCATCATTCACCACGTGGATATGCTGTGACTTTTTGTCTATGCGGCCGACTGAACGGGTCTATCTGGGTGGTCTTGAAATCTGTGACTTAAAGGATTGTCCGGTCAAATTTTGTATTCGAGAAAAACAATTGAATATCATTGTTATTGCCTCGAGACGCATCGTACGTGCAATATCTGGATTTTGTATGCCCCTCTGCGTGAGTAATTGAATTTATACTGCGCCAATCGCACTCTAGCGTAAACGCTGTTTTCGGTGGCAACGTGGGAGCTCTGACGTCACACAACACAAAGCGAGCATTTCTGTCTCGTCGTTTACCCGCGAGTGAACGCCTCAGCGTGCTTCGTTTTTGTTGTTGTGCTCGACCTGTTTCGTGGTTGGGTGAGATTTTTGTTGCGCGGTTGGGTGCCACAACCACCGCGGCAGCACATGCGGGCCAAGACCAACGAGCTTGAGTAAACTTAGAGCGGTAAACCAGCGGCCGGGAATATCGGCACCCCCGGTTGCCGCCATCTTGACCGTTTTGCCACATTAGTGATCACGTGACTTGGGCGATGGCTGCGCGCATGGCTGCGCCAGATCAGATCGGCCAGATTACCGGTAAGCACGGCCGCGTTCCAAAATTTGCTTGATCTCACTCTAGGGTAAACGTTCTGTACCTTGGCGTTTTCGAAAACCTGCACCGCGTCCAGTTACTCCTTCAGTCTTGTCACGCGACATGACCCGCCAGAGTAACTCAGATCCATTCGAGTAAGATTGGAACGCAACCCCAGAGGGCGTCCTGCTTGCCGTGATTCGGGCCGGTCTGATCTGGCACACCTCTGGGCGCAGCCATCTTGACGTCACGTGATCACTAATGTGGCAAACAGGCAAGATGGCGGCAACCGGGGGCGCCATTTCCGGCTGCAGGGCCTTGGGTTGCGGTTTACCGCTCTAAGGTGATACTGTGCTCGTTGGCCAAGACAGGACGTTCCACACTTTTCCGCGAGACGTGCAGTGACGAGCAAAATGGATCGTCGCCGTGCGTAGGGACTGGGTTCCCGTCAAGATCGAGATCCCGCTTATGCAGCAATCATCTCACTGAAGAGAGCTACGAGCTGAGCTCTAAGCGCACAGAAGGCTCGTAAGCTGGGTGTGATGCTGTGCTAACGACATTAAACCACGTCCATCCTAGAGTGCCTCGATGTCCCTCTGTTTAGGGTGATGCCATCGTTTGTGGTACCCGATGCCGACATGCGCCTTCACAGGAAAAATACAAAGAAATCACCGGAAACAAAAATAGCACGCTGTAGCACAGCCAACGCCACGAGCGCGTGCAGGGACACGCTCTTTCTTGCGCTTGAGAACAAAATACAAAAATAAAGGTTAGAAACAAAATGGCCAGATGTCATCACCCCCAGCTAAAAGCGCACATGAAGGCACCCTAGTCCATCCACCTCTCGGCCAAAGCGGATCAATCAATTTGTTTATGCAGCGAAACCGAAACCAACAACTAGACCACCTGAAAACGATACCAGAAGTTGTATTTAACACTCGTGCAGCGAAATTCTGTTTGACCCGCTTGTGCAAACAGAGCGTGGCTACGATTCGCAAGCTCGTCCAATTCAAGTGACGACATGCATTTGAACGATTCGCCGGTTGCCTTCGACCCGCGGTCATCGCCTCTGACGGAAAGGGGCCCGTCTGCCTCATCACCGATCCAATGGATCCGTCGATATGTGCACCCAGATACCGCTTCGTGTACCTGGTGCCGCTTCAGAGGCGAAATCTGCATCCTTTGCTTCGCAACCGCTCTAATGCGATCGGTGGCCGTCGCAGTTGTGTTTGCGCGAAACGGCATACGTTTGCTCGAAGCTTATGGCTGTATTCGAGTAATATCCTGCTAAAAGGCGTGACTTTTTTTCACACGCTTGGGAACTGCAAGAAAAGAACCGTATTTCAGTAGGGTACAGCCTAGGACAGTGGTTCTGAACCATCGATGTTTCGTGGACCCCTTGTGGATCGGCGGAGATGATGGAGGACCCCGTTCGTGGTGAGAGGGAAAGGTATAGGTTAAATATAATAATGATTTAATAAATGGATATAACTAAGGGCTGAGTTGAAGTAGACCCCTCTTACTGACGTTCACACGAAAAAACTCGCCCGAAAACTGAAACATTTCTTTTCGACCTGAAAAAAAAAAAAAAAGAGACAACTTTTATATTCGGGCTTGACTGATGAGGCGAGGGCTTCGCGGACCCCTAGAATGCCTTCGACGGGACCCCCATTTGAGAACCACTGACCTAGGAGACTATATAATTCGAAACAAAATACAAGACATCCATCGACCAACGCTTGTTATCCCGACCATCCGACAAACCTTTGCGTTTTGTGACGTCACGCAGCAGCTACGGATGTCAGCCATTGACACTGGCGAAATTCGGGGTGCAGTTTCGTACATACGCTCATGAAAGGTTTAATTAATAACGGGAGATCATATATCAAAATAAAAATGTTGTTTGTCTACATGAAGGCTCCCTCGACGCAACGAGCGCAAAAACTTAAGTACTTCCGGTTTCGACCGGACAATCCCTTTAATTGGTCGAGCAGCTAACGGTGTTTAGCAACTTTATTCTAGAAGTTTTTTAAGCGATAGCGCCTAGGTAGGTCAGGTGTCGCAGAAAATCCGGCGTCGGTGGAACCGACAAATTCCATAATGCAACGCGCGCAGTCACGTGTGAAGTCCCGCATGGGTCTGACGTCATGACCCTATCGAACCGCTAAATTTGGTGGAAACATTTTTCGTTAATTTTAGCGGGAAATTTTTTCCTATGAATTTAGCGGGTCGATAGAGGTCAGCGACGTCACAGCGACGTGTTACGTCATGTGACACGTGACGCTACCGATTAGGCCACGCACACACGCTTGCACGACTTGGGAACGAGGCGCGGGTTTATATGAGAAGACTTTTTGCAGAACGGGGCCCTATAACGCTACCGTGTTCCACTCTTAAAAGGGGCCCACGCGAGGACTTCTTTACTGGTTTTTAATTTGCACCGAACCACAGAGGCGCACTGAACGTAGTAACTTAATGAAGCTTCTCTTTTCTCGAATTTCCGCTTTATTTTAAAAGTTATGCGGGCAAAAATCAAAATTAAAAAGACAAGCAAAAAATAATCTCTTTTTTGACGTCCCTGTCGCTTGAGAGTGGCCGTGAACTAGAGGAGGGGTAGTGAGATCGGCGAGCGCTCACGGCCGCCGCACTCGTGTCGACGGCGCGAGAGGGAGCCACGCAAAGCATGTTCTGGATAGGCTGTATGAAGCGGGTAGCCAGGGCGGCTCGCGTTGCATTTGCTGCGCGACTAATCATTAATTCGGCGTGACACTTCGTTGGCCACAAACGATAGCAAACACGGGGTAAAGATCAGTTCAGAACGGCAGCCACTGCGCTGCCATACCACCAAACGGCCAAACCACAAGCCAAAACCTGCTTGCCGAAGGCCGCCCGAAACGCTCGGAACCGGTCGGATCCTCGAGCCTGTATACGACCGCAGCCCCGCCGCGTACATCCGGGACCTTTCTACGCTCGCCGTTCGTTGGCACCCTGATCCCACCACAACTTTCTAGTATGCGCCGCCTTTTCCGCCGCTTGGTGGCGGGTATGTCGACGGGCCATTTCTTGTTTCCGTACTTCCTAAACTGCATTTGATTCTTTTCTGATCTAAAATAGTGAATAAAAACTACTTTTATAAATAATTGAAACGGTTCGCGCGCACTTATATTTTTGTATTTCGACTAAAAAGAAGCTTTTAGCGGCTCTGACCAGCAGTAAGCCCAGGACCAAAGACGTCACATATCGCGCGCTTTCAGCACCGCGGGTCGCCCCCGTAGGTGGAGGAGGTTTCCGCGTCGTCCGGTTAAAATATGACGCACTGATGTTTAGTTAATCTCTCCGTAACCGCTGGCTTGCCCGAACCCCAAAGAGACATGGAAAACCGCGAAAAGGTATATACGCTTAAACATGATTGCAGGGCCCCATTAAAGGCGAAGCTTCAGCGGCCTCCAAGTTTTTTTGTTGTTATTTCTTAGATCATTTTAGGCGTTTTGCTTTATTTTAGTGTTGTTATACAGACACGTGAAATTTCGACGAGGAGAGTGGCGTCGCGACCACTTTTCGATCTGGCAACGCCGGCAGAAATTACAGCACTGAAATCGAAATGGGTATTCCATTTTTATTCAATAAGCTAGCAACCAGCCATCTCAACTGACCCGTTGCTGCAAAACGTGTAGCGCCGTCCGCGGTCCCAAAGAATGCCGGGTGATCACCAGGAAACGCAGGCGAGCGGGCGAGGACAGGCGAGCAAGTGCGCTATCCTCTCTCGCTCTCTTCCATGTCACGTGGTACTTAGATGCCGCAGAGGCAAGGGACCTCACGCGCGGCCTTTCAGGATTTTTGCGAAAGGCCTATTCCTCGCGTCCGCTCACGGAACAACTGACGAATAAAAGGCATCCAACTTAGCCCATTACAATTTTCCTTAAAGAAAGAAAACAAACAAAAAACCTCAAAACAGAAGCAGCAGCCTCATTCGCTGCAATCTATACACTTTTTATGATAAAAGCAGACCCGCGCTGTCGCAACTTTTGCTGCTGCTGGTTGGCTGTTTCCGCAGCACTCCCATTTGCTTTCTCCGTTACACGCTACAACGCCCCACGGTTCCCCTTCCGTGTGCGGTACGCATGGAAAGATGCCTTCGCAGCGTATTCCGAGAATATCAATTGTTAGCTTCCGCCGAAATCGGACCAGCCTCGCGCAAAAACGAAACTAAAAGAGAGAGGACAAAAGTTTCGCGCTTCAATCAACATTTGAGACCATCTCTCGCCCTTCTTTAGAAACCTCTCCCTTTTCCTTTTAAAAGAGCGCTCCCTGGCAGCGTTTTCCTTTTCCTCGGCGTCAAAAGCCCCTCTTCTTCGTGGCAGCCTTCCCCAATCACAATCGAACATTTCGGCGCAACTCAGGCAACATGTGCACCTCTCGTTTGCTGACCGCCATTTTGTTTCTGGATACCTTGTTTTTTGATCGTTCTTCAAAACAGATATATCGCGCTATTTTCTTGCTACATTTCTTGCTTAGCTGTAAAACGGACCGAAAAATGTAAATTTGGAAGAGTGCTGACTCTCCAGACTTTGAGCAGAGAGCCAGAAGATTAGACACAATTCAATCAAAACATGTGGTATGCCTTCGGTGGTTT
>JAZHYW010052139.1:0-18115 GCA_037355805.1 Ixodes ricinus
AGTACAGCCCGCTTATAACGAACCCGGAAATAACGAAATAGCGGATATAACGAAGGAATTTTGATTTCTGTATTCCCGTTTGTATACCTGCAATGTGTTGAGTCCGCTTTTAGCGAAAAATCTCCGGAAGGCCTGTGCTGTTATAACAAACAAAATTCGTAAAATTCTTCAGATTTAATAGAACGTACCACACAAAATTTAAGCTGAGGTAAAATAAACAAAATACAAAAAAGTAGGTGACCAACAGCGCGCGCGGACCGTGCGTACACAGCACGCCCTCGAAGTACGCGCTGCTCGCCGCTTTACGTGCTGAAACGGGATGTCTACAATACACGTCAACGTGCTGGCGGAAAAACGGGAAAAGCCGCTCTTATCGTCGCTGCCGTGCCGCGCGCCGCCGTTACGGCGCAACCATACTCCTTTACTCGCTTTACTCGCGTGGTTTTGGCGCTTCGCCGCTTCGCTCCGGGCTTGGCTCGTAAGCACCTTGATCGGATCTTTGCACTTACGCTGATCGCGACATCTACAGAAATGCAAGATGAAACTGGTCTTTGTCGGCTTCTGCCTGCCAAGACGCATCCAAGAATGTCAAAACACCATAGAGTTATTACAATAAACGCTAGAGGCTCAGCTGGCGCTAGTGTCTACGGGACTTCCGGTTGCAAATTGAAGCAGACAGCATGCAGTCTACTTTTCCAGCCTCCCTGTGTATTCCTATGGGAAAACGCGCGTGAATTTTGTCTCTTCGCCGGAAAATAACATGAATAACTTTTGTAATTTCGGTTGTACCGGATAGTATGTACCTTTATTGGTATTGTGAAAGTGTAATTGCTTTAGTTACAGCATTTTTCTTTACCACTGAGCGATGTTAAACTTCGCTCTATTTCAGGCCCAAACCCCTGTTTCAAGGAAGGTATGTGAAAACGAGCGACGATTCTAAGCAAACTAACGTTCGAAAGGAATGTAGAGTGTGTTCAAGGTTTGCTAGCGTTTCGGTGGTGCTTATATATTGCTAATATGCCCGTCCTGTCATTGGATGAAAATGACTCCGTCGTGCATCTTTACGATCGGTTAAAGAAAAAACATCCGAACGCAAAAAAATAAAGCACGTGAGCTACGAAAGGTGTGTCTTTTCATTATTTCCTATGTCGGGCAGTTTTTATCGAGCGCCTTCTCTCTGGCTCTCCCTATTTGCAAAGGTTTGGAGCGTGCGGGTGATGAACCCAGAACAAGCATCTTCGCACATATTCATGAGCAGAAGGAATAAAGCAGTGCTTATTTATTGCAAATCTGACTATGTTACGTGACTTTCAATTTATTTTGATCGTCTGCAAGCACAAGGAGTTACTTATCCAGTGTTACTGCGTAGTTCTTGCCGTGTTTCTCGGTTTTCCACATGTCCTTCATTCGTTTGGCACGTATATCCCCCATGCTGGAAAGCGTCGACGCCGTGTTCGCGCTAACAGTGTCCGACAGTGCACAAAAATACACGTACGAAGCCGTTTTAGCACCGTTTTTAATGTGATGAATTTGAAAGAGAAAAGCCGTAACTGACCAATTATTTCGTCTGCGTGACTGAGAAATGTTCCAATGTGAATAGTACGTACGAGTTATTCGTGATATTTGCTCTTATAATCGAGCGCAGAGAGAAAATGCACTCGCTTTTTCCCATAGGAATACATTACCGGAAGTCAAATTTAGACTGCTTGCTGTCTGCTTCAAAATGCAACAGCACACTAGCGCCAGCTGAGCCTCTAGCTGCTTATTTGTATTAACTTCATGGATTCTGGCCGATCTGGCCAGGGCCATAGAGTTATTACAATAAACGCTAGAGGCTCAGCTGGCGCTAGTGTGCTGTTGCATTTTGAAGCAGACAGCAAGCAGTCTAAATTTGACTTCCGGTAATGTATTCCTATGGGAAAAAGCGAATGCATTTTCTCTCTGCGCTCGATTATAAGAGCAAATATCACGAATAACTTGTACGTACTAGGCACATTGGAACATTTCTCAGTCACGCAGACGGAATAAATGGTCAGTTACGGCGTTTTTCTTTCAAATTCATCGCATTAAAAACGGTGCTAAAACGGCTTCGTACGTGTATTTTTGTGCACTGTCGGACACTGTTAGCGCGAACACGGCGTCGACGCTTTCCAACATGGGGGATATACGTGCCAAACGAACGAAGGACATGTAGAAAACAGAGAGAGACGGCAAGAACTACGCAGCAACACTGGATAAGTAACTCCTTGTGCTTGCAGACGATCAAAATTAATTGAAAGTCGCGTAATATAGTCAGATTTGCAATAAATAAGTACTGTGAAGATGCTTTTTGTTCTGGGTTCTAATGGTTCAATGCATCACCCGCACGCTCCGAATCTTTGCAAATAAGGGGAGCCAGAGAGCAGGTGCCCGATAAAAACTGCCCGACATGGGAAATAATAAAAAGACATACCTTTCGTAGCTCACGTGCTTTATTTTTTGCGTTCGAATGTTTCTTTAACCGATCGTAAAGATGCGCACGACGGAGTCATTTTCATCCAATGACAGGACGGGCATATTAGCAATATATAAGCACCACCGAAATGCTAGCGAACCTGAACACACACTACATTCCTTTCGATCGTTAGTTTGCTTAGAACCGTCGCTCGTTTTCACATACCTTCCTTGAAACAGGGGTTTGGGCCTGAAATAGAGCGAAGTTTAACATCGCTCAGTGGTAAAGAAAAATGCTGTAACTAAGGCAATTACACTTTCACAATACCAATAAAGGTACATACTATCCGTTACAACCGATATGACAAAAGTTATTCATGTTATTTTCCGGCGAAGAGACAAAATTCACGCGCGTTTTCCCATAGGAATACACAGGGAGGCTGGAAAAGTAGACTGCATGCTGTCTGCTTCAATTTGCAACCGGAAGTCCCGTAGACACTAGCGCCAGCTGAGCCTCTAGCGTTTATTAGTAATAACTCTATGGCTGTACTGAAGCGGGCGGCCAGGGCGACTCGCATTGCATTTGCTGCGCGATTAAAGACTATTTCGGCATAACACTTCATTGGCCACAAACAACAGCAAACACGGGGTAAAGACCAGTACAGGACGGAGCCACTTCGCGCTGCCATACCGCCAAATGGCCTTTGTACGCTCCGGGACCTTTCTACGCTCGCCGTTCATCGGCGCCTCATCCCACTAGCCCTTTCTAATATGCGCCGCTTTTTCCGCTGCTTGGTGGCGGGTATGTCGACGGGTCATTTCTTGTTTCCGTACTTTATAAACCTGCATTTGTTTCTTTTCTGATCTAAAATACTGAACAAAAACTACTTTCATACATATTTGAAACGGTTCGCGACACTTATATTTTGTATCTCGACTAAAAAGAGCTTTTAGCGGCTCTGACCAGTAGTAAGCCCAGGACCTAAGACGTCACATTTTGCGCGCTTTCGGTACCGCGGGTCGCTCTCGTCGGTGGAGGAGGTTTCCGCGTCGTCCGGTTAAAATATGACGCACTGATATTTAGTGACTCTCTCCGTGCCCGCTGGCTTGCCCGAACCCCAAGGGAGCAACTTTCCCAGCAATTTCAAGGTGCCGGCCGCGAGTTGTTGCTCTAGCTCTGATTAGGACACGTTGCAAAACGTACAGCGCCACGACGGCAGGGGATTTTGGGAACCCTCGGCGTACAGATCACGCGCTTTCGTTGAGCCTGGCGCGAACGCGTCGAAGCGGCGGTCGTCAGGCAGCTACCGCCAGCAGCCGCTGCCGCAGCCATCCCACCCATGGATCGGCCGGCAACGCCAGTACGCCGCTGGCTGGCGCTATCGCGCATCTCGCGGGGCAACGCTAACGCATCGCGAACAGGCGGAGCGTGTTTACTCTATGCAGCTTATCTTGCCGTCCTTGAAGCTTCACCGAATCCAGTTATTTTGCACCGCAACCGCGGGCATCGATCGGGCCAGGGCCTCGGGCGTTGGCGCAGCAGCAACGACGGAGCCGGTGCTAAAGAGAGGTATAGGCAGGCACCCCCGCAAGATAAAGCCAACACGAGCACCTTTCCCTGCATCGCTGGTACGACGCATCTCCGCTGCTCGTTTAACGCTGTTGCGCCTCGGCAACTCTGCGCCTGTTCGCGTAGCGTCACGTGGCAGCTTGAGCATTGTCGACGCTCATTTAAATGTATTAAAACATCGCTTGCAGCTGCGTAACAGTGTTTCAGTAGTGCGAGAAAAACAAAATTTAACGATGATGATGGCAAATCGCAGCAACTGGATGCTGCGTGTGAATGCGAGGCTGTCTGCAGTTGCTGGTTTTGTGACGCCAAGCGGCTGGGACAAATTCTCCGGGCCTGAAGCGGGCCTTACTTGATAAAGCCAACCCACGCGAAGGTGCTTAGCGAAGCACAAGAAAGACGACCAGCAGTCCCCCCAGCTGTGTTTGCAGACTTGTGTTTGTCCTTTGTCTTACCGGTTCCCTTTGTCCAAAGTTATTATCGCCTGACTACTGAGACATCCAGCATCGCGGTAAACAGATAGCCTCCGGAAAGGGTTGCCAAAAGTTCAAATAACACAAAGAAAAATGCAGTTCATGCATCCAGGGTCCCTCTCAAAACGTCATAAAGGTCTTCTTCATAAAGCTTTGTTTTTCGCTATGTATATACATCAACTCATTTAATTCTGCCACCGCCGCGTCCGCGAGCAACGTGAGAAAGCGTTATGACACACGATCGAAACGCGACAGAAATATATTCAATTTTGTCTGCTAAGAGGCACTACCCAAACGCGAGCTCCTCGCGTCACGTGTCTCTCCGTCCGTCACGCGTGACGGTTCGCGTCGGCACAAAAGACGCGGCGCCGACCAGCCGCCGCGCTGTCGCCGCCCGCCGGCGCCGTCAAAGCGAAGGCGGCGACGCCCAAGCTTTTTGGCGTGAACGAGGAACGCAAGTCACGTCCTTCCCAGGAGAAACATGCCACGCCTGCTCGACCACAAAAAAAAAAAAAAAAAAAATATATATATATATATTTTTTATAATTACCAGACAGTTGCCATTTTGGTACATGAAATGAGCAGTTTTCCGGTGACAGGCTGTCGCATAAAGAACTTTTGCACACCGACATCTTCGTAATCCACACACCGCTCAGACAGAAAGCAGAAGAAACACTCCGAAGGGCCTCTGGCGCAATGGCCTTCTCGTTCTCTTTTCTTCAACAGGGAAACAAGGATGCCATAAAGTTCCCGTCTCTAGATCAGCTGGCGTTTGTGAGCTCGTTGTACAAGAGCGTGCCAGAACAACAAAATTTAACACGGCCTCCCATGCCCCTTGTTAGATTTTTTTTTTTTAATTGGAGCTCGATGGAAAGACGGTTATAGAGCTTTCTTTTGTACTGGGGCCCCTTAGCGTGTTTTACGGACAATTGTGGGCAGGAAGTTAAGCAAGCGTTAAGCAGGCAACACAGATGGTTCACACATGTTGTTTTAAGCCTTTTCGCGAAACTCCATATGGAGTTTATTCCAGAACGATAAGTTTGGAACAAGCAAAAAGGTGCCCGTAAATCTTCCGGACACCGTCTCTATAGCCACCAACAAACAGGCGTTTCAAGGACCCGGCTCTTGAGACGCCCCTCAACAGTTTTCGATGAGTACTGACTGCAAGCAAGTGCTTTAGAGTCGATATCTGGTCTGCCAGTGCAACTGAACACTCTTCCTTCCAGCGACTGATACGAATACTGCAATGGTTTCACCAAACTCTGAGGTATAACCTCTTATTTTTAACGTTGAGTCACAAAACAAAATGGCCGCCGAGGTCTAAATTACTGCATTTAAAAAGAACAAGATTAGTACTAAATCTGATGCGAAACATTTTCCCCATTCAAAAAGACAGCGTGTAGATACAAAAAGAAAACATCTTCTCGATTCTCATGATAAATTCTTTAAATGCAAATGTGCTCGAACGACAGTGGTCGATGTCTTAGAATCGCACGCAGTTTCTCCTATGGTTTAAATGTGGAAGTCTGTGTTTGTTTGCGAAACGAGGGTTCAGTTATTAGAAGAGCGTTTACGAAGTAGTTTGATCCCGATAAAGACTGCTTCAACCAACGAAATTTCTTTCTTGCCTATGTCACTTCCTTCACTGTTCACACCAGTGATTAATTAACAGAGGGCTAGTTAGAAGTTAAAACACTTCCAATAATTTGGAACAATGACAAGAATAAGGGCTCTAGATTTTCGTGGCAGTTGTCGATTTGCGAGGCATGCCATTTAGGGGAAGCGAAATTATAATGGGAATTTTGCAGGTATCTTTTCGGTTGCTGCATAACTCAATTCATGTGTGATTAATGATGTCACTAGACATGTTAGCAAGAGGGTCACCTGTGCTACAAGTCGACATCGTGACCAATTTGTGTAAACTGGCCCGGGCATGTACTCTATAAATCTAGCTGTAATTCTAGTCAAACAAATTCATGAACGGAGTCAACATTTTAAACGGAAGCAATTTAGTGTTTTTGTTTTTGTTAAGTTGCTGGATGTGAACGAAAAATCCTAATATTTTCCGCAATGTTTATTTGATTTCAATTTTGTACCTCAACATTACTATATTGTAAAGTGCTAGAGCGGTTGATTATTTGCGAAGTAGCTTCTAATCAACAATCGCATCCGCCTCAATGCCAGCAAGGAAAACTTGAATTCCATTGAATCTACAGGATCTAAACAAGGATCGACAATAATCGTACGATGAAACATATCTAGATTTAACAAGTTCAAAAATATACATATTCCCGTCGTCATCGTTACCTCCCACCACCACCATCATCATCATCACCACCACCGCTATGGTTATTATTATTATACTACGCAACTTGTTGAATTTTATCATGACCTTGCATCTGATGTCGACGAGGGTGGGCAAATAGATTAGACGTATTTTTGGATTTTCGAAAAGCGTTTGACTACGGTCTCACACTCACTTCTTCTCAACAAACTAAGAATGTTAAATATAGACTCGGCTGTGCTTAGATGGATAGAAAATTACTTGTTCCAGCGTCGTCAATGTGTAGTACTGAATGGCAAGAAATCCGATTACGTTGATGTAACATCAGGAGTTCCACAGGGCTCTGTCCTGGGTCCACTTTTGTTTTAATTTATATTAATGATATTTCTGTTGGAATTTCCTCTTGTATCCGACTGTTTGCTGATGATTCTGTAGTGTATAGAAAGATTAAGAGTTCAGATGATGTCGCCCAGTTGCAAGTAGACCTTGATCGTATTCACAGTTGGTGCTCTACGTGGAAAATGAATTTAAATCACAAAAAGTGTGTTAACCTTTGTTTTACAAAGAAAAGGAAACAAATTGAATCTCAGTATTTTATAAATAATAACCCTATAACCAAGGAACTTACGTACAAATACTTAGGTGTCATATTGTCATCTGACTGTTCATGGAATGCCCACATAGAAGAAGTAGTCTTAAAAGCTGGCAGGGCAATGAATTTTATCCAACGTAACTTAAAATGCTCACAATCTAACTTAAAGACAACTGCTTACTTTACATGTGTTAGACCCATTTTAGAGTATGCATGTGCTGTCTGGGACCCAGCCCAAAAACGTTGATTGATAAGCTGGAGAAAATACAAAACAGGGCGGCTAGGTTTGTTCTTGGACGATACGGGAGGAAAGAAAGCTGTACAGAAATGAAAAAAAAATGTTATACTGGGAACCACTTTCCGTACGTCGGGAAAAACTGCGACTAAAATTTTTATACTCAATAATTAAAAATAAAACAGGAATAAATAGCGAGACTTACTTAAAGAACCCTATTATGTTTCTAGTCGTAATGATCATAGTCTTAAAATTAGAAAGTACCGCGCTAGGACATGCATGTTTGCAAACTCCTTTTTTGTACGAACAATTGCACAGTGGAATCGGCTGTCTGAAGAGCAAGTGTGCTGTTTCAGTGAAGACGTGTTCTTTTCATCCTTGTAACCCCCCTGCTGTAACGCCCTCACCGATTTCTATAAAATTTTCACCATGTATTTGGATGCCCTTCCTGAGCATGTGTACAAAATATCTCGGAAAAATATTAATTTTCTTAGAAGAAAATGAATTTTGAAATTTACATGTACACACCCAAATCACTTGCTGCCGCCCTACTGGCAACACTGAGCAAGAGCGGCACACGGAGGCTGCCATGATGGCGCTGACGTTGCCGTGACGTCACATGTTGGTCAGGGTGCTTGCTTTGTAGCTTGTTGGTGCTAGCGACTGTCTGCTTTTTGCTTATGTTATCGGTTTATACAGTTATGTAAGGGCGCGTAATGGCGACTGGAGGAAATTGGTGTTGTGCCGTAGGGTGTAATAACACCACAAAGAAACGCAGCAATGTGACATTTCACAGTTTTCCGACCGACAAGTCTACACGAAAGAAGTGGGTCCTGGCAGTCCGACGTGAACGCTGGCTCCCAAGTAAAAACAGCCGAATCTGCTCCGACCACTTCTCACCGGATTGCTATGACGCGGCGCGATCTCGCGCTACGGAAGCGTCGCTTGAAAACACGGTCTACTAAAACCATCTATTGTCAGACCCCAAGATATAACAAAAAGTGCGTCCAATTAAAAGGCATAACGTCGATCAGTTTTTCTTGGCGTGCTAGCAACAAAAGCTGCCTTACCATTCCGCTTCGGAAGCGGCATCTGGGTCCACATGGCGGCGGATCACGAATGCAGCCGCCGCTGGCGGTTCCCTCGGAGGCGATGCCGGCGGATCGTATGAGAACGGGTTATCGTCATCGTCCTCAAGATCTAGCAGCATATCCTCATCGTTGCTCGATTCAGACGAGCCTGATGAGTCCATTTTTATCCGCGGCACGAACACAAAACAGTGACCTGCTGCCAGGCTGGCCAGGCTCAAACTGCACACGTGCGAGTGTTTATACCATATGTGACGTCGCATCAAATGGCGGACCAGTCGGTGGCAAGTTAGTTTCGGTATCGGTTTCAGCGTATTTTAACGATTAAAAATTATGGTTTTAGAAGGCGCAGCTCCTAGAGCGCCCGTTTCCGGCTTGAGCGGCGTCGCCGTTGGCGTAACCGCGGGTTGCATGCAACCCAGGTTGCATCTGGCCTGAGTGGCATGCAACTCAGCGTTACGTAACGCCACAATCACGTTGCAGGCAACTCCAGGTTGCATTGCTCACCTGACCCATACAACTTGCATGTAACTCAGGTTGCATGCAACCTGAGTTGCCTGCAACGCTTGGTTACGGCGACAAGCATAGCAACCGGTTGCGTTGGCAAGCAACCGGTTGCATGCGGCCTGCTTGCAAGCAAGCGCTTGCATATGCAAGCAAGCAGGTTGCTGACCAGCAACAGGTTGCATGATCACAGCATCAGGTTGCATGCAACCTGAGTTGCATGCAACCTGTTGCTTGCAACACGTGGTTACGGCAACATGCAACTCAGGTTGCATGCAACGTGAGTTGCATGCAACTCAGCGTTGCATGTCGCCGTAACCACGTGTTGCAAGCAATCTCCAGGTTGCATGCAACCTGAGTTGCAAGCGACCTAGCTGCTTGGGGTCACGCGGCCGAAGGTCACGTGACCCCTAGGCCACGTGACCCCCAAGCCACGTGACCCCCGAGGTCACGTCACCAGGTCACGTGGCCCTCCAGGTCATGTGACCTGGTCACATGACTCCAGGTCACGTGGCCCTCCAGGTCACGTGACCTCCCAGGTCACATGGCCCCTCCAGGTCACGTGACCCCCAGAGATCACGTGACCCCCCCAAGGTCATGCAGACCCCTCCCCCGTGCCTTCCCCTCCTCCTCAAGAGCTGCGCTCTAATTCGGCGTTACAGGGAGTCCAGTGAACGGCTTTCTATTTTTTGATGATTTTAACTGCTCTATAGACTAAATTTTCAGTACCCTTTTCGAAAATATGTTTCTGATCAAAAACGCTCAAATTGAGGGCGGAGCTGCCCTGTAACGGGCGGCAGCTTGCGCCACCTAGCGTAAGTCTAAAAAAAGACAAGCATTTAGCCGGCTCCAAGATATGTTTACCCAATAAGCGTAAAGCCTGGCACTCCCATGACGTCATCAAGGCGGAAATCGAGGGACCACATCTGAAGAGGCGCTTGTGTCCTCGCACGACTAGCAGGAGGTGGCAGACGCCAGACTAGACGCAGCTGGACGTCGCGACAGTGAGACACTAGGCTTGCCAGCGCGTTCGGCGTAGACACGTTCCAGCCTCCAGGCAGCATACCGAGACCGCGGTCCGCTCGTCGTGTCGGGTGTGGCGGCCGATTGACATGCGGCGGTGCGCGGCTATCCGCAGGCGGAATGACTAATGCCCGGCGTTTCAGTCGCAAAGACTGCCGACTGCGGCGCGCACGTGCGACCTTGTTTGGTCTGTTGTACTCGGGCGTTGCTCCGTTGCCCGACACACACATCGGGCAGCAGCACTTTGGAAGCTGTTAGGCAAATTAATTCCCGCGATTTGCCATCGATCTGCCGACCCGCTGCTCCTAGGTCTCACTGAGGCCTCGTCCCGATTGCTTACGCGCGAGGGTGGAAATGCGCCTGCGGTCTATGGCCCCATGAATACTCCGTTTCACCGTACATGCCGGTTCAGACACGTTCGTTGGGTTGCAACTGAACGCCTTGTGCCAAAACCGCCCTCATTTACGACGAGACACGCTGTCACCATCTACGAGCTACAGCCCTGCAACTGCACTGAACTAGGATCAAGGTTGAGCAGTGTTTGCCATATCAAATGTATCGGTACCGTCAATGAGAAACGGTAGCTCAAAACTAGAGTTCCGTGTTTTCTCATAAATAAAAAAGAGTAAAATTTTGGATGGCAAAATAAAAGCAAAAAAAAAATCAGCCTTTCCACTTTGGTGAAGAAGGAAGACCAGCGAAGCTGTACTATGGTGGGAATGAACTAATGGCCGGCCGCAAGTCGGCAAGCCAGAGTGGAAAGGCTCGAAAGGTTGCGCCATCTATGAGCGACGGCGGCAAGCGGACAACCGGCAAGCCAATTTTCTGGTTGCCGCTATCGCTCACAGATGGCGCTAGCTGTCCGCATTGTTGTGTCGACATTTATTTGCTGGCGGACACGATCCTCGGGAAACTAGCCCTTAACAGCTCCGCTGTAAAAAAAGGGTTTTTTCTTACAAATAAGTTCCCTGAGAGCGCAAGGTTTGGGTTCCTGAGGAGAGGCCACGCCAGTTTCCTTCGAAATATCGAACTATTAAGAAAAGGGAGTTCAAGGTTTCGCTCGCCAACGTTTGTTCAGAACAACAGGCCACTGCAGTTCTGGGTCACGACAAAAGTCACTGTTCCAGTTTCCAGTTTGGAGCATACTATCCGTGCTTCTTAGAGAGGGCAGAGGTTGTGTTTTTATAACAGTGAAAGCTATGAACCTGTAGATTTCATACAAGCGGAGGGGGGGGGGGGGGGGGGGGGGCAGCTGGAGCTTCCTTGTTTCCCAGCGACTTCATCCAGCTAGGTGCTTAGTTTTTGCAATATTTGTCGTGGGACAGTTACTATTGCCAATAGCAAGGGCACCAATGGAAAATGCGGTTGCAGACATATATCATTCGATACAGGTGATTTCTTATGAATTTAGGCACGTTTGTGTCCGGAGAATATTTATTTTTGTTTTCAATCCTCAAATAAAAAACAAAACTAATCGGAAAATTAAAAAAAGGGAAAGTGGGAATCTGAAAAAAAAGATAGATATATATATATATATATATATATATATATATATATATATATATATATATATATATATATATATATATCAGATAAACTCCGAAAAAACACCCTCCGATTTTAACGCAAACTAAGCTCCGAAAACACGGAATCCTACTGGTAACATTGTCAAAAGCAAGCTCCTTCCGTCTCCAAACAGGCAACCGCGGATGCGAGTCTCCGACGGGCAAACGCGTGACCCTCCCTTATTTCTCTCCCCGGGCTTTTGGTTGGTCTACCGCAACGCGCCACGTTGGAAAATCTAGACCGATCTCTATTTTCTTGCGTCGCGCGCGACGCCCAAGCAACCGCGTCCTGTCACAAGGGCGTCGTTCCGCACTCGAACGTGTGCGTCTGAAACGGGCTGCTTGGTCTCTCGAAAACTTTGTGTCCCCCTCGTACGCTTATCCTTTTTGTTCATAGTGAGACAAACGGGTTATCTGGGTGATCCATACATCTGTAACTTAATTGGTCGAGCAGCTAACGGTGTTTAGCAACTTTATTCTAGAAGTTGTAAAGCGATAGCGTTTAGGAGCTCGTGTCGCAGAAAATCCGGCGTCGGTGGAACCGTCAAATTCCATAATGCAACGCGCGCAGTCACGTGTGAAGTCACACGTGGCTCTGACGTCATGACCCTATCGAACCGCTAAATTTGGTGGAAACATTTTTCGCTAAATTTAGCGGAAATTTTTTCCGATGAATGCTTAGCGGGTCGATAGGGTCGCGACGTCACAGCGACGTGTTACGTCACGTGACACGTGACGCTACCGACTAGGCCACGCACACACGCTTGCACGGCTTGGGAACGAGCGCGGGTTTATATGAGAAGGCTTTGCGAACGGGGCCCTATAACGCTATCGTGTTCCACTCTAAAGGGCCCCGCAAGGACTTCTTTACTGGTTTTTAATTTGCACCGAACCTGAGCGCACTGAACGAAGTAACTTAATGAAGCTTTTCTTTCTCAAATTTCGCTTTATTTTAAAAGTTATAGGCAAATCAAAATTAAAAAAACAAGCAAAAAATAACTCTCCTTGACGTCCTTGGTCGCTTGAGTGGCC
Source organism: Ixodes ricinus (assembly GCA_037355805.1). NCBI lineage: Eukaryota > Metazoa > Arthropoda > Arachnida > Ixodida > Ixodidae > Ixodes > Ixodes ricinus. Next base: position 12,800 of record JAZHYW010052139.1, read on the forward strand.
GTGAACTAGAGGAGGGGTAGTGAGATCAGCGAGCGCTCACGGCATGCCGCACTCCGTGTCGACGGCTCGAGAGGGCGCCACTAAAGCAAGTGCTGGGTAGGCTGTATGCAGCGGGCAGCCAGAGCGGCTCGCATTGCATTTGCTGCTCGATTAAACACTAATTCGGCATGACACTTCATTGGCCACAAACGATAGCAAACACGGGGTAAAGATCAGTTCAGAATGGGAAGCCACTTCGCGCTGCCATACCGCGAAACGGCCAAACCGCAAGACAGAGTCTCTCGCCGAAGGCCTCCGAAACGCTCGTGGAGCCGGTCGGATCCTCCAGTCCCTACGACCGCAGCGCCGCGCGTGCATCAGGGACCTTTCTCGCCGCTCGTCGGCCCCTGATCCCTCTTACACCTTTTCTAGTATGCGCTGCCTTTTCCACCGCTTGGTGGCGGGTATGTCGACGGGTCATTTCTTGTTTACCGTACTTTATAAACTGCATTTGTTTCTTTTCTGATCTAAAATAGTGAACAGAAACTACTTTTATAAATAATTGAAACGGATTCGCGCCACTTATATTTTGTATTTCGACTCAAAAGGAAGCTTTTAGCAGCGGCTCTGACCAGTAGTAAGCCCAGGACCAAAGACGTCACATATCGCGCGCTTTCGGCACCGCGGGTCGCCCCCGTAGGTGGAGGCGGTTTCCGCGTCATCCGGTTAAAATATGACGCACTGATATTGTAGTTAATCTCTCCGTAACCGCTGGTTTGCCCGAACCCCAAGAGACGTGAAAACTGCAAAAAAAGGTAGACGCTTAATCATGATTGCAGGGCCCCTTGAAAGGCGAAGCTTCAGCGCCCCCCCAGGCTTTTGTTGTTTCCGCTAGATCATTTTAGGCGTTTTTTTGGTTCATGCCCAGTGCACAGTTATACAGACGCGACATTTCGACGAGAGACCGGCGTCGCGGACACATACTTTCCGATCTGGCAACGCCGGCGAAATTACAGCGCTGAAATCGAAATGGGTATTCCATTTTTGTTCGATGTCTCTCAAGCAAACCAGCCATCTCAACTGACCCGCTGCCGAAGCGTTGTAGCGTCGTCCGCGGTCCCCAAGGGAATGCCGGGATCGCCAGGAAACGCGGCAGGCGAGCGGGCGAGGACAGGCGAGCAAGTGCGCCTATCCTCTCTCGCTCTCTTCCATGTCACGTGGTACTTAGATGCCGCAGAGGCGAGGGACTTCGGCGCGGCCTTTCACGATTTTTGCGAAAGGCCTCATTCACTCGCACGTCCGCTCCCACGGAACAACTGACGCATCAAAAAGGCATCCAACTTAGCCCATTACAATTTTCCTTGCAAGAGGAAAACAAAACAAAAAACCTCATAACAGAAGCAGCAGCCTCATTCGGCTGCTATCTACACTTCTTGCACTTGTTGGTAAAGCAAGCGCCCCGCGCTGATCGCAACTTTTGCCTTAGCTGTTGGCTGCAGTATTCCCGCGGCGCTCCCGATTTGCTCTCTCCGTTACGCGCTACAACGCTCTCACGGTTCCCCTTCCGTGCGCGCGGTACGCGGAAAGATGCCTTCGCATGCGTATTCCGAGAATATCAATTTGTTGGCCTCCGCCAGAAATCGGACCAGCCTCGCGCAAAAACGAAACCAAAAGAGAGGACAGAAAGTTTCGCGCTTCAATCAACATTTGAGACGATCTCTCGCCCTTCTTTAAACTCTCTCCTTTTCCTTTTTAAAAGAACGCTCCCGGGACAGCGTTTTCCTTTTCCCCGGCGTCAAAGCCCCTTCTCCGTGGCAGCTTCCCCAATCTACAATCGAACATTTCGCAGGCGCAGCTCAGGCAGCATGTGCAATACATGCGCACCTCTCGTTTGCTGACCGCCATTTTTGTTCCTGGATACTCTTGTTTTTTGATCGCTCTTCAAAACAGCACATATACGAATGCGCATTTTTTTAGCTGCATTTTTGCCGAAGCTGTAAAACGGACCGAAAAATGGGGTACCACAGGGAGAGTGCTTGACCTCCAGACTTCGAGCAGAGAGCCAGAAGATTAGACATAATTCTAACCAAAACACGTCGGTATGCCTTCGGCGGTTTTCTTAGCTACCCGATCTAATACCAGGGGTAAGGCGATGACACAAATGTTTTCGTTTCTCTCAAAAGAATGGAAGTGACGGAATCGATCGATTTCGCGGTCTGATTGGCCTGGAGGCTCAAATGAAGAGAGTCTAACATCTTTTCTGTCATTTGAGCCTCTAGGCAACAAGACGCGATACCATCGTGGTCCGTCACTGCGTTTCTTGCGGAGAAAAAGAAACATTTGTCGAACATAGTCCCCAGGAGATCCTGGAAGTGGAAGCGTCAACTCCCCCCTGTATGGCCGCCATTTTGGTTCATAGAACGAGCAATTCCTCCTTTGACTCCTCCATTCCCGAAGAGCCGATCCGAATTCGCGGCGACGGATTGCTCTTTAAAAGACACCTTCGTTATTACCGAGATCTCGTTGTCCACACACCGGCGAAACACGAGCGCATCTTCGCACCGGCACCGCAAATGAAGCGTCGGTGCTTGGCTGCATGGAAAAGTAACTTCCACGTCTCGAAAGACGCAAGAAACAATCAGTGGTCTGCTTGCGTCCTGCTAGCAGACAGGGTAGCGAATCGCGCCTGCTTTCCCTGCGGAAACAGTGACTTCAACCCGAACTACCGTATTTCTCTGAAATAACCCGGAATTTCACTCTTCTCGACATTATACTTTAATGCGAATAGCATTCTTTGGATACTTCACGCACTTTTCGTGTATCTATCTATGTATCTATCTATCTGGCTATCTAACCTCTTACGCCGCGGGTCGATAAATAAATAAAAAAGACCGGCGCCGGCTGGGATTCGAACCGTTGACCCTTTGATCAGCAGGCAGACGCGCTAACCACAGAGCTATGAAGGCAGTCATTCAACGCACTCTAAACGGTTGTTTATATCTTTACCATAGGACGCGCTTTACAGCGCTGCAGCTACCGGTGCGCGCGTTCCATCGCGAGGCTAGCACTGCCTGCGCTCACCCTCTCCCGCGCTCGTGAGGGGGATGACGTCTGCTCAGCCTCACGAGAGCGGAATGAGCCCTCGTGCATGGAACGCGCGCGCACCGGTAGCTGTGACAGCGCTGTAAGCGCGTCCTATGGTAAAGATATAAACAACCGTTTAGAGTACCGTTGGTTGAGACTAGCTGAGACGCCAGAAAGTCTGGTCGGTACCATTTTGAGTGTTTGTGCGTATGGCGCGTGCTTTGCTCGCCTTCCTAAGTGACACAAACGCACGTGCTGGGCTGCGGAGATCGTGCGCAGGGCTGTGAAAGTGTCAACAAATTTAGAATCGCCTCAAGAGTGGGCTGGCGTATCCAGAGTGTGCCGGCCACCTGACGAACGCGCATAACTCCGCACCGCTTGATGCTATTCGCATTAACGTAGATAATCATTCCCAAAGGATGGGTTCTAAGCAGATTTTTTTAATTTGCCCAGAGTAGCTATTGAGAAAACGAAAACTGCCTGAAAATGCGAAATCATTAAGAGGTACGTATAGATGGCAGCCAGCTGGTGCGGGTATAACGTTATTTTAACTTCCTGAGAGTGAGGCACATGCGGACACCACATGAGTTTTCGATTGCTTTCAAGGGTCGTCAAACAAATCTAATCTTCAACGATCTTTTCAGCGATTAAATTACGTATTTTGCTCATCATTTAATAAAGATCCAAAAATAGTAGCGGTAATCGACAACCTGATGGTCTTCGTATGGGGAGCAGGTGAATTCAATTGTCGCTTCCGCGGCATTGCCGAACATCGCCAATGACATAAGGAACGCTATCGAAACAAATCGATGCAGTAGCTATACAGTTTTTCACATTAATTTGTAATGTTTCGAGAATAAGTTTGCTCTTCTTTCAGTTTTAACATCGGTACTTTCTTCATTTCGGCATTATCTCATTGACGAGTGTTATATCTTCTGGTTTGGAGCATTGTTTTAAGGTTGTTTTTTATACATTAGGCTTGCATTTTCAGTTCGCCTAATAGACAAGTAGTCATAGGAATGAATAAATTACTTCGATTTGCATAGACTGTTTTTTTGTAGTATTTGGTAGTTCCGTTTTTCATAGCACTCTGATTACTCTATTGTTTCTGTATTATTGTTGAAATTCCGTTCTTTGGGCCATCGCTTTGATGTTATGTGATACGCTATGATTGAAGTTCGAGAAGAGGAAGTTGCTGCTCTATCATGGCGTATCAAGTAACATCAAAGGATGGTCAAAAGTTTGGAGTTTCAACTGTGTACAGGAATGATATTAGGTTATTACAGTTAACACTTTTATAAAGAGAAAAACGAAACTTCAAGCAATAAATCTACAAAGAGATGACAGTCCTACAAAACGTATGGAAGTTTATCTGATTCCTATGACTTGCGGTCTCAACTATATTGGCAGACTGAAGATACAAACATAAGGCTAAATGAACATAAAACACAGAAAACAATGCTCCAAACCTAGATATTGCAAAGCATATGATCAATGTAGCGTATGTACCAGAATGGAAGAAAAGTACCGTGTTAGAATTTTGAAAGAAATGACAAGAAAGACTTATTCTCGAAACATTACAAATTAATACTCCAAAAACTGATGTATAAGCAAGGTATCGGTTGTTTTTTCTGATATTGGAAAAAAGGTTCCTGACGTGTGAATTTTAATTATGGTATAAGATGTGTAGTTCGAACAATGTATTACGTGATCTTGATCAGGATCAACAACTACACTATGGCAGGGACAATGTGGAAAAATTATCGGGTTATTATTTAATGATTGTTTTTATTTATTTTGGATCAACCGACAATCGATTCGGACGACCAGTGCAACATCAAAGTTTGTTACTATGAAAAAGTCGTTAAAAGACTGGAGGGGAAGACAAAATGACGACGATAAACTCATAGCTGTGTTAGAGAGTCAGGTGGTGTCCTTTTTATGTGCTCACTCTTGGTGGGAGCAATGATGTACATAGTAAACGATATTATCGTAGTTATAGGTTTTGGGAATTATTATCCTACAGTTATAGTTTTTATTTTTTTTGTAGCATACTTCGAATTTTTCATTTCAGGCTCGACGCAGTTAATTATATTTTCGACATATGTGTCAGGTGTCGTTTTTTTTTCTTTTTACATTATGTCACTTTCGTAATAAAGCAATTCTGAAGCCCTGTCCGCCAGACGACAAGGGGACCGAGGGCTCAAGGAAGATGTCTGTAGGCGCTTTTTCCTCACCGCCATCGAGTGATGG